>JAHLJT010003294.1:0-25444 GCA_031308135.1 Acheta domesticus | reverse complement strand
GTTTATTAGCAAAAGGACCAGGTGTGGCACGAGTTGCGATCCGGAATTAACAGGACGACTCTTTAATTCACGCATACCATTCCTCATTACTGTGATCTAGCTTGTAACTTATATACCTACGCATATCGTTACAGCACCCACATGCAATGATGGAATTGGAGCCCTGTGTCCTTGAATACGATCTACACTACGACTTATCGAGAAGATCTGGTAACGTAATGGCCACTCCATTACCAAACACTTCTCTCGCGCAGTGCATTCCACCCGATAAAATTTCGGACCTTCTATATAAAGGACATTCCAATGTTAGTTCTTATGGATTTTACATACTTTTAGCATTTATTCCACGCAAACTTGTAACACTAATGTACTAACAATTAATGAATGAGTGTAATAAAATTTAAATTATAATGTTTATATTTTTTTATAATATATTCTTATCATTACAAATGATTTAAAGTAATAAAAGCTGCATGAAACGCACCAAATTCCTTCTTTCAACGACAAAGACATACGTAAAGAGTGAAACAGAGATATAACCACTTGAGATAGCGCGACGAAAGATGCTCCTGCAGAGAGAGAAGGAGATATGGCCACTTGAGATAACGCGACGAAAGCGCCCTGCAGAGATAACACGCGTTATCAAGGTATGCTTGCGAATGTATACTCATGTAAAACTCGTAAAATGTGATGTTATTGAATTTCATTAACATTATTGAATTATGTTTTCTTTTTCCGTAAGTGATATTTGTTCAATAATTCCTAGAACAGATTTTTTTCCATAATTTTTATGGGACTTATTTCTCAGTGATATTCCTAGACCAGATTTTTTCCATAATTTTTATGGGACTTATTTCTCAGTGATATTCCTAGACCAGATTTTTTTCCATATTTTTATGGGACTTATTTCTCAGTGAATTCCTAGACCAGATTTTTTTCCATAATTTTTATGGGACTTATTTCTCAGTGATATTCCTAGACCAGATTTTTTCCATAATTTTATGGGACTTATTTCTCAGTGATATTCCTAGACCAGATTTTTTCCATAATTTTATGGGACTTATTTCGCAGTGATATTCCTAGACCAGATTTTTTTCCATAATTTTTATGGGACTTATTTCTCAGTGATATTCCTAGACCAGATTTTTTTCCATAATTTTTATGGGACTTATTTCTCAGTGATATTCCTAGACCAGATTTTTTCCATAATTTTTATGGGACTTATTTCTCAGTGATATTCCTAGACCAGATTTTTTTCCATAATTTTATGGGACTTATTTCTAAGCAATGTGGAAATTCGGGATCTCATTTTTCCACAAAATTTCGACGCTTAAAAATAGGTGATTTTTGGTGGAAATGGGGAAATATTATAATAAACTATTGTATATTTACATATTTTACGATCATTTTAATAATAATTGCGTAAAAATAGAGGTATTCTCAATCATGAAAAATGTGGGTGTTAAAATCTGGTCCAGGAGCCCCCTATACCATACTACTGCAAATCAATGTATTATATTTTTAAGTTCCATAAAAACACTACTTTACAAAAATTAAGATTTTAATTTATTCACAATTTTGTAATTGACTCAAGAAGGCAGTCTAGTTAATAGTTTCATTCTAATCATGAAACTGAACAAGTTGAGTCAATACATAACTCCTCCAAAATTCCCAAAATATTAATTTTGGGAAATTCGATTTTTCAAATTTTGATATTCATTATTTTACAATTTTTACAGCAAATTCGCAATCAACGCCCTCACAAACCCTATAATATGTAGTTTAGATAATTTGAATTGAATTCCTAAAATTAGAATCACCATTTTGAATTTTACAATCTGAGATCAAATTTGCAGTAAATTACCCCACAATTTTCATGGTATACTTCATTGTATACTTTTGGCAAAACTGAATTCCAATTTCAAAAATAGTTACCATTTTTGATTCGCCATTTTGAATTTGACTATTTTGATAGCAAATTCGAAATTAGCATTATCTACAATCCAATGGTACACATTCCTTTACTATATTTTCTAAATCTATCTATTCCTGTCAGGCTTGTGTGTTTTTCTAATCTCCGCCAAAACAACATGAAAATAGTTGTTGAAAATGAGGGTGGCGCCATCTGTAAATTGCAATTGTTTACAAAATTTAGTTATTTTAGATCGTATATTAAAGATCTGTAGCGCACAACAACATTTTGGAGGCCTTATTTTAAAATAATTGCTCGTGAAAGCCAATGCGCGCCAATGACGTGAGAGACAAATCAAAAAATTACATTATTGCAATGTTTCAAAAAAAACAAAGAATAAATAATAAAAATAAATATGCAATATGGCATTTATGTCATCTCATAGAGTACATTTTGCACTATCCCTACCAAAAGTTTGAAGAAAAAATGTGGAGCCATTTTTAGAAAATCTAATTTTTGTTTTTTTTTTAAATTGCACATATTGCACGTAATATTGCGCGAAAACTAATAAAATTTTCAGAACAATGTACATGACCTTAAACAAAGAACTCACTTTGGGGAGCACATTTTATTTCAAGAAATAATCTCTATCTTCAATTTTCAATCTAAAAGTTTGAATTTTGTTCGGCGCCTTCCTACAACTACAAAATTGCAGATAGAGACTTTTTCCTTGAAATAAAATCTGTTCTTCATAGTGAGTTTTTTCTTTAAGGTTATGTACATTTTAGTTTTTTTCGCGAAATATTGCGTGCAATATGTGCTATTATAAAAAAATTACAAAAACAAGATTTTCTCAAAAACGGCTCCAAATGTTTTCTTTAATCTTTTGGTAGGTATAAAGCGTAATGTATTCTACGAGATGACATACTCTATGAGAATATTGCTCTATTCTGTTGTTTTTTCAAAATTTGCAAAAATTTATTTTTTTTACTTGTCTCTCACTTGGTTACTATTTACATTAGCGCCGATTTGATGACATTATTATATTAATGAGTACATGTGCTATAAATATTGCCAAGTAAAGTTTCTCGAAATCTCAACAGTTTTCTGCAATAACTATTTCAAACTTTCGCATTTTCAAAAACGCCCAAAAGCCATGTTCTCATAAACGGCTGCAAATATTTTTTTCAAAAACTTTTTGAACTGATATTACTAATTGTACTCTTTAATATGGTGTAAAGTTTATTTTCAGGCTTTTTTTGTTTTCTTAAAAATTACATAAATATATTTTTTGAAAGATCTCTCACATCTTTAATATGAACATTACCAGCAATTTGTAAACATTATTATATTTGTGAGTGTAAATGCTTTAAATGTCTTTATTTTAAGTTTTTTTAAAACTCAAAAATATTCTGTGAAAATGAGCTTCAAATGTCGCATTTTTAGTTGCTCTTAAACGCCCTTTTCTTAAAAGCAGCCAAAAATTTTAAAAAGAAAATTGGGAGGTTTTTGTCTTTTTTAATATTCTACAATTTATATTGGCGAGAGATGACAGCTGGCAAGAGTATGTGGCAATTCTGAGTAGCTAGCCCAGATCCAAGGAAAAAGAAAACTAATACGGGAAAGTCTGTGCCATTCTGTAGCACCACTAGTTACCATGGTTATAATCATGAGTTACACAGTCACGCCCATTTTTCCTATTTAAACTACTGTACTTCACTGTTGGATCGCGCACGTGGTTCTTTACGCACATATTTAAGGTGTGTTTACACTGCGCGCGCGAAGGCTTCCGAACGAATAACTCTTCGTTCGCTCGGCCGGTGGAAACGGAACACCCGAGCGTATCGTGTTCGGAGGAGATCGGCTGGCGGAAGCCAGAGAACGTTCGCTCGGAGCCCTTCGCTGGGAGCAGAGGGGTTCGGGACGCGGTCCAACATTTTCATTTCTCCCTGGGGACACCTTGGCGAATGGCGCTAATTTCAGCAGTCTTGTGAGCATAAAAACGAATTATGCAGTTTGTAATTTGCGTAGAGAAAGTATGAAACTTTTAAATTACAACATTAGCCAGGGAAAGAGAAGACACGATACAAAATACCCAAATTTACTCATTTTAATTATATTTTTAAAATTAGTTATAATAAAATATTACAGATTAATATTGAGAACCCCAAAGACTTCTATCAAAACGGACTTTAATAAAACTGATGAAGCAGAGGCTTGAATAATGGAGTGTTTTTATTTGTTTTTGTTCAGAGTATGTTGATTTTATTACTTTAATAGTACTAACCTTCCGACATTTCTGCTCAATACAATACATTTACACAGTGGCGTAGCCTGAGTTTTGGCTTAGGGTATGAAACTCGAGAAATGAGAAAATAATTTGAAACTCCTTTTTTTAAATTTATTTCTTCTCGTTCTTGTACTTGTATTTCGAGGAGGTTAAATTATGCAGTACATAGTTATTAACTTTTTAGGAATGGCCATCCATAAGCAGTGGTTTATATAACTCGGACGAATGTAATCATAGTGCTAAATTAAATGAAGCTAGGATGAAGATTGTTCCAGTTTGATCAATTGACAGTAATGGAGGATTACGGTGGTTTGAATCGGTGTTTGGGATACCTGGATTTAATACGTGGGGATACAGCATTGCGACCTAGGCTGAAGATTAAGGTGCATGGGGAAGTGTGAAGGTTAAAACTCCTAAATATTCCTCATTCACCAATACCATTTCTGTCACATTTGTCAATTACAGCACACAAATAATTTGTATTTTTAAAATACAAACTGATCCAGTAAAAGAAATAATGGCTCGAATACTTCATGTAGTTTACTGGTTGAAAGTTAGAAAAAGTTGACTTAAGTTTACGACCTAGCAAAATATAAATGTGTGTCCTCATACTTTAGTAATAAGAACACTATCAAATCCTATGATTTTCAAAATTGTCCACTTCATATCATTTCGAACCCATTAGAATTGGCATAATTTATTAAATAGAAAGCAATTATCTATAATAAAAATATAACAGGAAAGTGAAAATCAATCAATTCACAGACATGTAATGAAAACCAGTTGACATTTGTCCTTTGCTGCTTACATCAAGGGTTTCTTCCAGTATCGAGGAGACAAAAGAGGCTTTAGAAATTTCATTTTCAATTTCATGGGACATTACCATGCATACTTGAAATCCAATCAATCTGAATTTCTGGCAAGATTGCACCAAACACTGGAATTTTCCATATCATCCTCGTCAGTTTTATCATATTTCATTATTACACTTTCATATTCCACGAAATTTTCTCTATTTGATGACCCCCTATTTTCGTTATGACTAGAAAATACAAGCCCTTGTCTCCTAAAAAAATATACAACTCGAATGAAGTGTGCGTTTCCCTATTTTCCCTTATATCACTATTGTACTGCTCAACATAGCTTATGTTGGCTGTTTAAATAAAATTCTATCCTCTCATATTTTTTCAAGTATTTTTAACTGTTTCTCACGTGCTATAATTTGTCCACGGCACAAAAATACGACTCCGTAATTATGTAGGCACTTTGGATTGCGTTGTGCTCACAATGGCGAGCACAACGGGCACCGATGTGGATTGCACAGTCACATAACCTCGTGCATTCAACCAGCACAATCCCTAACTTAAATTGGCAACAAATATATAGTTGCTAAATGCATTTAAATAAGGTATTAAAACTTAAATAAAACGACAATGTTAATTGATTAATCTCGTTCTCTTACTAACGCCGAAGAGAACAATGAAGGTTTGTAAAACGACAGCTTTTTTGTAGGCACCTTGGATGTAATGGGTCACTGTGCATCTGATTCACAGCGCAGCCTAGGCGGCATTTTAGATTTATTCGTTCATCCAGGTGAAGAATCGAATTCTCAACGGCACAATGTTTGAAATATAATGAAATATTTTGTAGTAGAAAAAGAAAATAACAAATGGGCAATTCACAATAATTTTAAATAAAAATAGCTGATATTATCAGGGTATGTAACACATCATCCAATGGACGCTACGCCCCTGGATTTACGTAAGTTGACATGTTATTTTTTGAATATTACTTCACATATTCTGGAGAAATTGTGACTTTTCGCTGACGTAAACAGCAACATGGAACATAAATGAAATCTCTAGTTCTTTCCATTCTTGTCAGAACTTAATAAAGAACTACAATGTAAAACCATTAAATTCAATGAAAGAAATTTTACATTTTTCAATTAATAAATCAGTTCTTAGAAATAAAAGCCGATTTATTGGTCAGGCTTTGCTTTTTACGAAAGCACGCAAAAAGAATTGGCCCCATGTTTCGCCTGTCATCTTCTATTTTTTTCCTCTGAAAAGTAAATGCAGTCGCTTGTTAGTACTGCAAGGACACTATAGATGCACAATAATCTCACTTGTGAGGGTTATCTCTGCGAGCGAACAACATGGTTGACAGAACAAACGTTCGGAGCGCGAGAACGCTCGGTGTAAACGGGTGGTAACTTTCGCCCGCGATCATCTGCCAAACGAGCGAATTTTCGTTCAGAATTCCTTGTTAGCTCGCTCGCGCGGTGTAACTCATCTTTACGGAGTGGATTTTTGCAAGCCACTAATATCGATGTTGATACTACTCCATAGAGAAAGACAAGAGGAAGGGACTGAATGCATACGAAATCCAATGGACACCTTTAATGAGACGAATCAGACCATTGCATACCGGCACCATTACCACTACAAAAGAGGCTCAATATGGCGTCAGAGGAGTCTGAAAGCACAGGATTGCTCCTCTTGCTATGATGCGCTTCAGATCAACCACACGTGTGAATGTTCCCTTGGTAAACCCGGTCATTCAGGTAGCCCCACAACCAGAAATCTCAAGGAGTGAGATCAGGTGATTGTGACTCCCAAGCCGTTGGAAACGATCTGCTGATAATGCGATCATTATCGAATGTGTTGGGAAGAAGCAGTTGCACTTGACGAACGATGTGAGAAGGGCTCTCATCTTGCACGAAAACATGCAAATGTTCTTTCTCATCTTTACTCTCTGTTAGTTTGATTGGTCACATGGTTGCTTCTCAAAGACTTCGTAAAGCTTAGCAAGGAGGCTCTTAATGTTGTCGCCCCTGCCTCCGATCTGACGCCCATAGAATTGCCTGCTGACCGGGTTGGCGGCGCTCCCAAGGACACCTCGTTGTCGGGGAGGGGGAGGCGGCGCGCAGGCGGTGGGGGGAGAGCCCCCCTCTGAGGGCGTCTACCCTTGCGACTGCGTCCTCTCTGAGCTAATGAGAAGAGGAGATGGGTCAATTCCTTCAGTTCTCATGGAAGGAAATAAATCATTCACGGACGGCAGCTGTAAATCAGCCCTACGCTCAATGAGAGGACGTTATTTTCCCTCGGGATGCGACGTACCAGATCAAGTACTGCGCCAAATAAATCGTTTGGCACAAAGAGATGGTAACGTCTGTAAGAAGTAATATATTTCTTAACCGTTTGAATAAAGTCAATGAACTCTTGTCAGTGTTCCAAGAAGCTCTGTTTCTAATACAGCAATAGGAATACATTTATTAAACTATATCACCTTTTGTTCGACACATATTTAATCCTTATTTAACAAAAGCATCTAAAGAGGTCTTTTTTCATAAAAATAACGAACCTACAATTTTCATTTAAGAAAAATGTCAGACTCTGCTTCAAAACTGATTTTTGGTTTTACAACTGAAAACTCACTTTTAAAACTACCTTTTACACTTTTCTTAGGAGCACAAAACTGTAACTTACTCTTGAAAAAACAAACCTTTAGTTTTCAACGGCAAGTAATCATGCACAATAATGAGCATTGATTTACTTTCTCAATTAACGGGAAATTTGTTAAATACATAGACATTTTGAAAGAAGTTAACTTTGTTGGGACATGTTTGGCGCACTGAAATCAATCAGTGTGATTTATCTGTTTTTAAAGGCACTAGAGCAACAAAATAACATTGTCACGCATCACTCACCCACGCGCTATTGATCAAAGAGCGGGGGAGGTGTTGCTCGCCCACAGACAAATTGCACTCGTAAAAAGAGTTACAGTGCCGTTACCAAAAACAAGAAGAGGCGATTGAAAACTACAGTGAACAGCTATGAGTAGAGAACAAGTTGTATGGCATTACTTGAACACACATTTACGTACATATTAGGAGAATGTAATTTATATTGGAGTATAAAATAATTCATTTCAATAACTCCCATGCGTAGTAGTGAAAACATTGGAAGTAGTAGGCCTATATTCCGAAGAGACTTCACTAATGACTAGAGACGGAAAAATATGTAGTATGAAACGTCAAAATATGTACATAAATATGTAATGAAAACAGTAGGAATATGTAATAAATATGTAAAATCGGATATAATATGTAATATTAAATACTCTAATTATAAAACTCACTTACATTATACGAACTTACATTTACAAAAAATTCCTATACAAATTTTAAAAAATCAAACTTTTTAAAAATCATTAGAAAGGCACAAGTTAATGTACACTTTCACCATACAACTTTCCTATCAGTAGTTAACCTTCACAAATTGTTATCCAGGAATGAAGTTTAGCAGCCAGACTAGAAGCAATAGAAGCCATCATACAAACTGGCGAAATCTACGAACACCAACGATCACTGCAGTACGGAAAATTCTCATCAGTGTTACACGACGGCGATCGTCAACTATTCTTGGAAATTAAGTTAAAGGTCGCCAAACGCGGCGTCAATGATACTATTCACACCTAAAGATGAGAATGATCTGTTGCTGAAGAGCACTTCCCGGAACTGAGATTACTGAAACAGGCGCGTTGGATTATGAGAATATCCGACCGCGTCTTCACGAAGCGTACCTCGAGTAGAGTACATATATTGTGTACCATACTGTGTTAGGTCGGCGACAATTTGCCAAGATTAAAAGTTTGAGAACGGTAAGTAGAGAGACAAAAAATAGGTAATATATAAAAATCCGGTCTCTACTAATGACAGTTATTCTTTACATTGATATTGCTTATGTGTCAATCCAAATTACAAAGGCAATCTGTACAAACATGTTACAAAAGTGTAGCCTAATTTTATCAGACTTCGGGTAAAAATAAAGGAAAGCTCATTTTTATAATGAAACACTGAATTAAAGGATTGAACATGGGTAATCGTGAATAGGCCGAAAAAATCATGACCCTTACGATTGGTCTATAATTTTTTGATTGTCAGTGTGAAGTAAAAGAGCTGGAACCATCTAAAATTTCAGGCGTATGTTTGACGTTTGATCTTGTATTTTATTTGTACCCAAATCTGTCATATTCCTGAGCATTTTGGACAAACTGCAGAAAAAATTGAAATCTCACTTAAAAATCCATTTCACTCGTAACATAAAAAAAATGATTCTCATAATAGTAAATAGTTCAAAGAAAAGATTTTCTGAATTGAGCGTGTTATCATAGCATATCATGCATTGTATAGCAATGTTTTACTCCCGAATTCAAAACTGCAGATTTATTTCAAATCTAAATTCCCAAAATTCATAATCTTCAATTTCGAATTTGTTGACCCCAAAATATAATACAAACTCTAATTTTCACACAAAAACACAATTCGCATGTGAAACTGGAAATTTCAAAAGTGATAGTGTTTGAAGTCGACACTGTTTTTTTATTCTTAAAATATTCTATTTTTATGTAGTGAACGAGCAATGCGGACGGGTCCGCTACGGGAGCAACGAAAGCCGAGAAGACGCTTTTGGAGGGAACATTGAGAGAGTGCGAAGCGAGCGAGTGAGCAGGTGGTACACGTAAGTGGAGAGAGATTGAATCAATGCAATCGGTTGTTGTAGGGGGACAAGTTTGAAATCTCCCTTTCGGGAGGTGCTTTGTGTTTCGCGGGCTTCTCCCCCCGCTGCTACAGTGCCAGAATATCTGAACCTACTGCGCGCACGCGATTCGTCGACCTTCCCCAGCAAGGAGAAGCTGTAAGTCATCAATGTCACTGCAGCCTTCGCTGTGTGACGTGATTGTCCTCACACTCAGAGGAACTGCCCCGCAAACAAACGATAATTTTGTCCACATTTGCTTTGTCGACATGTCTGTTTTCATATATTCTTCTTCGATTTTCTTAACGTGTTCAAACACTTCTTCCATTGATTTGGGCAATATTTAGAAAATAATATTCGCCATACATTTTCTTTAACTCATAGACGGGTACCGAAACTTTCTTTCGTAACATGATTCTTAATGGAACTCCAAACTAAATCGATGGAATTGAGATCGGAATGGTAAAGAGGAGTTTGATGTTCAGTTTATATTACGTGGCAAACGGTTGTCCTAGTGTAGACCTGCACAGCATTTTGCACTTTCACTGAACTCAGGGAGCTGCGTGCGGGCAACTCGAGTGCAAATGAGAAAAATCGATGAAGGGTGGGGATGAGACCCAATCTAGGAGTGTGGACCACCAATCAGAATGCGCAATTCGAAAGATAGCGCGTGAATTTAAAGAGCAGCAGATTTTAATCGGCAAGAACATGACGGTCATATACAGTTCAAGTAATATTGTCTTTTGTTATATTGAAAATGTTCGTTCTCGGTATATGACAGGGCGAAATATGAACTACAACGAATTATACATAATCGATTTCGACACCAAGTATTATAAGTGCTTGTAGGGCTTATATGTCATTCGCTTTGCTACGATGAAATTACAAATTTAGTGTTGTGCTAAAAACAAAATTTTGATACTGAATTGTTTTTGTTTGATGATGATAGCAATAAACTATTTTTTATTAACTATGTTTAATTGAATAAGACGGTTCTCTCGAAGCAAAAACATATTGTTCGTAAAAAATCATGATTATTTTCTGTTCTAATTTCTGACAAGAGAGTAGAGTCGTGTACGAGATCGTATAAACATATAAAGCTCTTTGCATTCTATTTAACCAATACCCATGATGATCTTATGATTGTCCGTAACATATCGGCACAAAAGTTTGCTCGTTGATCCCTTTTATTCAGTTTCATAATAGGGAAAAATGGTCACAAAATGTGCTATTAAACATTACCCTTCTTGGAATTTCCACGTATTCTATTTTATGTCAATCTTGATATGAGAGATTTCTCTCATGATTTTGTTCATTTTTCTATGATTTGAAAATTATAACATTCCTGGAGACAATCAGTTATTAAATTGAAATTTTGTTTTAGATAAAATTAAATAATATTTTTTTCTTATATATAAGCAGATATTTTAAAGTTATTGCTTTAAAATATTGCTTAAGAATCACAATGAACATGTTATTTTCTTTAAAAAAATTAGAAAATGAAAATACATACAGTGGTGGATACAAAGGCGGATATACAGTAGTGCACAGAACGTAAACAGTGATTATGACCATGGTAACTTGAAATACTAGACATAATCCATTTAAACAAATGGGCATTTAAATTGAAGCATGGATCATTATTAGACGCTCAGGCATTCAATCTACGCGCCGCGTCGTGCTACGTCAGACTTCTCCCCTCCCCGCAAAGCTTCTTACTCCCTACTACTTGCACTTTCGGCGCTGCCACGGGCAGACGACCGGCCCGCAAATGCAGAATGCCCGCGGGAGCAGGCGTTGTGCAGGTCTGTCCTAGTGTTAGAAACAAATACACACAATATTACGCCTGTGAACTTCACTCGAAATTAGGCCTACGCTAAGACACGCCACGCTGCACAGCACTCGAAGACGAAAGGGACAGGACCGAGGACCTGGAGCGAAGCTTCCAATGCATGTTTCTTTTACTGAATCATAATATATTAAGAGTCAGCGTTTGCGCACAGACAGCTGAAACTGTTTTGATTTGGATGGCTGACACTTTACTGCTAAGCGTTGGGCCCACGAACAAGCAGCCTGTCTCTGATCCCCCTCCCCTCGACCTGGCCACGTCGCCTGGCGCGCAGAGCGAGTGAGAGAGCGATATTTTCAGAGGAAGTAAGCGGTTGATTGATGGGAGTCACCCCTTCTCGCGCATGCGCATTTGGAGGAAGTTTTTGTATCTTGTCCCATTATAGTGACAATAATGTTGTCATAAGTGCCACAAATATGATATCGAATGACGAAGAACATTGTAATGTGTTGTAATCGGTAAATTAAATGGATAAACATTATAAATGCAAGAATAACCGCCCATGTGGGCAAGGCTCGTCACGTGGTGTCAGAAACCAAACCCATGCTGTTTTCGGAATGATTTATTAAAGAATGGAAGCAGCAATGAATGTCACTCATGTGATGTAATATGGTATGATATTCGGAGACATTATAATGAAAGGAGAGGCAATCGACGTTGTAGCCGTGTGAAGTGCACGGTGTATTGGGCGGTGAATGAATGCCAACGGTGAGTGAGCGGCTGTGGAAACCAGAATCTATCACGGCGCATGCGGTGTGCTGCATTGTTCGGCGCAGTGAGTATATATGCAAGGTTCGACGTGGAAAGCGGGCTGGCGGTTGCGGGGGTCGTCGCGTGGCGCCGCGGGCCGGTGTGCCGCAGGGAGCGGTGAGGAGCGACGTGAGCGACGGCGAGAACTTTGTTGCTACATCACTGCCTACGTCGAGGGACGGTGCTGTGAGTAAGAGGATTCAATAGCAGGTGGTTCCTGAGAATTACCTGAACAATAATAGACACTAAGGGATTGTTTAACCCGCCGTTTCTCGCGCATATTTCCGCAACGCGATTACTCGCGTGTTAGATTTTATCTAACAACTGTTTATGTATTTATTGTTTTATTATGAATTAAATAGTTACATTAACATTCCCAGACATTTGTCATTTATTTCTATAAATTGTATAGATGAAATAAAGCATTAAAATGACATGCAGGCTCATAATTTTGCTTATACTAATTAGCACTCGAATCCAACCAGTCATAAAGCGAAGTGTGCTGCATTGTTCGCGTGGCGCGCAAATGTATTAACAAAGGTAACTCATACAATACAATTAATGCATATAACAATATATTTTTACCACATTGAAACATGCAGGGACATTTAAGAACTAAATAAGCTTCCTCAGAACTACACTCATTGCAAACATATCTTTCTTATGGGTTCTTTTCAAAATGGTTGGAGCAAATATTACAATAATGCTGCGTGAACCTGTTTGCCCCTTTGGACAGAAACCGCATTTTCTTCTCTCTTTTTGTTGCTCCCCTTCATAACATTACCATAGACTAAGGATGTATAGACAGCTCACTGCCAGCAGCACTGAGGTTACGCTTTTAAACCCTCGAGCGGGCGCGCCTAATTTAGTCACACCAGCGGGCGCGCGTTGCACTGCGTGCAACACCATGATTTTTCTATTTTACATGCATGGCGAAGTAAATATCTGATTATATAACTATAGTATAATAATATTTAACACATTTAGAATGAGTGTGTGTTGTAACATTAATAATTTTTTTATTTCTACGAGTAATACAATTTTTTAAAAAATCCTTTGCGTAATTACAAATGGTAAACTTACATAACTTCAAAATATGATTTATTCAGTATTAGAACATGTGATGCAGTGATAAATACACTTTGCATGCTGTTTGCAAGTGAATTGTCCACACATTTGACATCTGAGTGTTGTTGTCGTGTTCTTCACCCGGCCGCACTTCACGCATTTGCCGCGTTTTCTGTTTGGTTCTTGCTCTTCTGTGGACTCTTCCTTGCTATACCGGCTCAGAAATGCACGGATGTCCAAAGGAAGTGAAGAAATGTTTGCTCTTCTAACCATATGGTCTTGAAACAGCGAAAATGCCAAATTGTATAAAAATTTTCTGCGGCTTCTTACGCAGTCTTGCATGTTGCTTTTCAAAAGAACGTGTGCATTCACACCTGCAATATCCAAAACTCTGAAGAAAAGAGACATTGGCCACCGTCTAGTAATTCTTGACACGGAATACCAACTGCACATCTGATCCACAGTATCCACTCCTCCTTTTGTAACATTATAATCCATGATGATGCATGGCTTTCTCGTATCACAGTCAATGTCAGGTTTGTCATGCATTGTTGAAAGAAGCACGACCGCTCTACTTTCTTGGCACATAAGAAACTAGAGTAAAATCTTTCTGGAATCCAAAGTAGAGGATTCTACTTCACGTGTTTTGTTTGGTAGAAATTCTGGAGGTATTTCTTTTTTGTTTTTTTTCAAAGTCCCTAATGTTGTCAAACCAATATCTAACAGCCGTTTTGACAAACAATAGCTTGTGTAGTAATTGTCTGTTGTCACGTTCTGTTGGTCTTATGTAAATGTGAAACTAGTCTCACAACAATATCATCCGGAGAATTTGACATTTGGTAAGGGCTCCCTTCCTTCTGCTTTCCGCAGTACACTTCTAGGTTCCCAGTATAAAACGTTTTGGCACAACATAAGGCATAAATCTTTAGACCGTAGCGTGCAGGTTTGTTTGGAATGTACTGAACAAAACCACACCTTCTCTGAATGGGTGAAGCATTTCATCCACTGTAACAAATTCACTTAAGCTGTAATTTTTTTTACAGTTTTCTGTGAACTCCTCCAATATTTCTCGAATAGCAGAAAGCTTATCATTTTCTTGCCGAGCATGCCGCGTTTCCTTGTTATCAAATCTGATAGACCGTAAAGAAACAAAATCTTTTGTAACTAAAAGCAGCCCTCACAATTTGCATTCCGCTTCCATCTGTTTGCCACAGCTCCTGGACATTAGCATGCTGCCCTTTCTTCGTCCCAATCAAGTAAAGCATGCCAATCACCGCTAATATTTCCGTTCTGTCTGTTTCTTGAGAATCTCTTTCACGAGAATACTGGACTTCAAGTTTCTTGTTTGCAATGTACATGTTTGTATACAATACAATCTTGTCTATTATTCCAAGGTCTATGAACTTGTGAATGCCGATATTTCATTTAGAGCATCCTTTGCGCACAATTTTGGCCCTGGTAACACTTTCACTATATTTTTAGATCTAACTTTTGAAGTTTTGGTCAGAGGACTCTTATTCCACACGTAACTTTTATCCTTGCCGGTGAAGAAGTCATTTCCGATATGGTAGTTAATAATTTCACTTTCACTGTCGTCAGATAATTCCGAATTACTCAAATGATCATCTTCTTCAATTACTTCTTCATCACCGCTGCCAGAACTCTCATCAAAACATATTTCAACTTCATCATCCGAGAGCTCTTCGAGAATTCGTTGAATATCTTCATCCTTCACATTGCGAGACCTATATAAACGAGGAATATTTGAAATTAAAAAAAAAATGCAAATCTCATAATATTATGGTTTCGTGTTATTGGAGTTAGTGCGTGCTGTAGGTCTTTATCTATCAGACACGAGTAAAGAATTTGGCAAGTGTACTTACATCATTCACAAAGAGATCTAAACGCTTTTCTCACTTGAATAGGCGAAGAACTTACTATGTCAGCGTCTTTTGGGAACTGACAACGATGCCACTCATTGCAATATCGCTTGAATGGACGCAATACGATCTGTTGCGAGAAACGTCTGATAGCAGGAAGACGTGCCATGCGAGGGGTTTCAGTATCGCGTTGACTCACTGGACCGGGCGCGCGTGGCACGGAGTGCAACGGAAAGCGTAGGCTGCGACAAAAGGCGCCAGGAAACTGCTATCGTTCGGTTGACAGACATATTACCAACACAGTTCGATGACTAATAATCTGCTGTTGGAATACTTTCCGTCCTCAGCAACGAAATTTTCCGTTAATATTAATGAGAAGCAAAAATGTATGCGTGTTGCACTCCGTGCAACAGCGCGCCCGCTCGAGGGTTAAGGTGACTCATTCAGAGATGGCACCACCGTCGCATCTTAGTTCCGTAAAATGTGGTAACCGAGTAGAGTGCGCACAGGTCGCGACTCTGCCCCCACTACCGATTTCACCCCTCCACCATTCACTGGCGGTATTTTCAAATTATTGAAACTATTACTGCCACAAGATCTTTCTACGGCATTTATATTTAGGGAGCACATGGTGGGCTGTTGCCCTAAGCGTGAGCACGCGGGACCTTCCGCCTACACTCTACCAATTAACTGCATCCCAACAATGACGTGATCCTGTGACCATAATTATTATAATCATGCGAGCACTTCTCTTATCCATTCATTGCAACGCTTTTTAAAAACAATAGTATTTATCATATAGTGGTGAAGTGTCCTGCGTTGCTCAAGCATTTATTAATCAGGGACTGAATATAAATTATCGTAATCTATGTTAAATTAATTTATTAAATAGGGACTGAATATAAATTATCGTAATCTATATTAAATTAACATAATTTCCGTTTTACTTCTCACCAACAGGGACATCAATAATTGAAAAATATATTAACCCTTCGTTGCACGATTTTTTCTTTTAAGGTCAAACTTTTTGGGGAATAATTTGGATTGTGGAGATATTGGGAAAAATAGATAAAAAATTCTAATTTACATGTGTCGTAAAATTGAATTTTTATATATATATATATATATATATATATATATATATATATATATATATATATATGCAAAGATGCTCTTTAAGTTATACATTTTGCCTTTGCATGCAGCAATATTGTGGAATAGTGAATATGACACGTATAACAAAATGCTTGAAGAAAAGTTTATAATAATAACCCATAGTAATTTTATTCGTTATCATATTATATTTTATCTATTCAATCATTTATTATATATATAATATAATTATATGTATATAATTATATGTATATAATTATATATAATTATATGTATATAATTATATATAATTATATGTATATAATTATATATAATTATATGTATGTATATATACATACATACAATTTATTTGATTTTTACTATTTTTCATGATTACATGTTTTACATCATGAAAATTAGTAAAAATCAAATAAATTCGAACACAATACGTAATCTCCAAAAACACTCCTGATGTCGCGGCACGATATAGGATACAACTTCTCGAGCTTTATACTTGGCACAAAAGCTTTGTACTCCTTATAACATTTACTTATCATCTGGCAAAAACGTACATTGTTGGCAACAAGGAAGCGGCCAGGTTTCCAGATTTCAGTGGAAGAGATAAGACAAGAATAGAATGATCTCACGAAAGATATCTTCTCGAAAGGTTGGCCAAGAGCAACAATCTCATTGAGTGTTCTCCGTACAACACCGCGACCACTGGAGGCTCAATGCAAATTTACGTGCACCTTTGCAGATATGCAAAGTCCAAAAATCCCTCTTTAAAATTACAACTATAAACAGAAACTAGATTCCAAATAATTCAATTCTTACAAAAAACTTCTTTTAAACCACAAAAATCCCCATTCAATTAAAGTAATTAACAACCACAAAAAAATCAAAGTAGGGCGACAAGCACTCCCGGAGTGAACAACTACCGCAGTACAGTTTGCGAATGCTTACGGACGACATACAAGCGAGGTTTCTCCAAGGAGTTTAAGTCGAACGGAGTATACGCTATATTAATTTTCGACCAGAGAAGTAAGTTCACATTGTCTTGTGGAAGAAAATGCTCGTATGCCGATTGTGACAACAGTTATCGAAAACATCCAGGAATAAGTTTTCATAAATTTCCAACAACGAATCCAGCTCTGTGTGCGGGGGAGAAAAACGGGGAATTTTCGGCAGAAACTCTTGTTGTCGGGCCTGGTAATGAAAAAGTGGATAAATCTTGTCCCTATAAATAGTAAATTAATTTCTCTAACATGTTGTGTAATCAGAATTCATGTATGGGTCCTTGAGACAGTAAAATCGATTGACGGCAAAACTGTCGTCACGTCCGTCCGTCTGTCTGTGAACAACGATAAACCGTAAGCAAGATTTTCATCAACGTTGATGTCCCCAATCGATCTGGCTGTTCTCGTGGCCCCTTGCATTTGAAACTTATTTGTTAATTGTTGTTTTTCCTTTGTTACACCTCAATATTTTTGACATTTAAATTATTGTATTACCAGATTAGCAGGCACATTGTGGCCCCATCATCCGGTATAAACTGTAATACATAAAAATTACACATAAAATAACAAAAAGGTAGTACAATATTAGATATATAAATTTAAAATAATAATATTAATAATAAATATTTTTTGATCAAATAATTGAAGTTGAATGTTATAATGCAGGGAGCAAAATCACCGTTCATAAATACGAATGAAACTCCAACTCACAACACATATCCACAATAAAATATGGATATTTTTATTGTAATGTATTATATTATATATTTCAATTTTGAGGGTATTTTACCTAAAGCCCCTGGAATTATTTTTTTAATTTCTAAAATATGCCGTCAAATGTTTTGGTCAAGGTCTAATTGAGAAGATCTTAATTTTCTTTAAAAATCCCAAATTTTCGAAAATTGCAAAATCAATATTTTTAGGCGTCTTCTTATAACTACAATTAAGAAGAAAATTTATTTTCTTATTGAAACGTGTTCATCGGAAACATATCTTCAAATGAGGTAACGTTCAATCTTTCGAAAACATGAGTATTATTTGTGTAATTTTGCGTGAAACATAGGCAATTTTGAAATTTCAAGCAATTATCTTCTCAGAAATGGCTCCAATTTTTTCTTTCATTTTCTTCAATTTTTTAAAATGTAGAGCTAACAAATGCATTTCTTTTATTAACCCTACGTAAGGCGCGCATGAGTCTAGTAGACCCATTGCATTTTAAGAACTCAATATCTCGCTGAGCTCTAGGTGTAAGATTACGAGTTCTGGTGACATCCAATGTTGAACGATTCTGCATCCGCTGGTGAGGTTACCCCAAGATAAGCCGGATGACGATAGGTCACGTAGCTCGTCTTTCTGACCGCGCGCGACGCGTGGGATTGCCAGCCCCACGCGCCAAAAGGCGTCACTTACTGTTTGCAGAATTTCTCGGTGCCGTTGCGTTGCATTCCTCTCACGCCAAATCTTTCGGGCTTGATTCTTGTGTTCGTGTGTGAACGGAATATTCTCTCTGCACGACGTATATAGTTCTCAATATGAGTGAATATGGTGATCTCCAAAATGCTGATAACTCCATGGTTTGTTACTCAAAGAAATTCAAAGATCCACAATTAATAGTCTTCCAGGAGAAATTCAACAAATGCGAACTAAATCCAGAAAACAAAAAATGAAAATACGATCCTATGGAACCACACAGTACAAAAAGAAAAATGTGTCAGTCTGCTACAAGGAAAAAAATTGTTGCCCAAAATATGCTTGTATAAAATGTGATGATTTCTTCTGTTAATACAAACATCACCACAGTCACTTCATTGAAATTGGTTGATTTGGCCTTTTTCAAGTTAAAAATTAGTTGTTATACTAAAAATAATTATATATTTCATTATTATGTGACTATTTTCAATAATGAGAGAAATTTGTGCACCTCTTGTTGTAATTGACATAATTGTTTTGTTCGTAAGCATTTACTTCAATTGTACATGCGGAATTTCATACTAATCGATTTGTTTTGGAAGACTGGTAATTGTGGATTTTCTTTGTCTCCCGGCCGGTTTACATCTAGCATTACTGTCAATATTGATCCGAAGCCGGCGGTCGGGAAAATTTTACGTGCTGCCAAAAGTACTTTTTATGTAAAAATTCAATATTTTGTCACAAAAATTCAATCTTATTTTTTCGATGATCAGGAAACCCAGTTTCATATACTGGGTGTCCGGAAGCTCCCGTTACAAAAAAATACCACAAATTCTGTGATGCCAGACATGAAGAATGGCAGGGTCCAGTTTTCCGAAAAAAATTTTGTCTTTGAGAAAATTGAGTTTAAAAATCACTTCCGGGGCACGAAATTCAAACCGGCCGCAACGACACTGCAGACAGCGGTGTCACCTTCTGCGCAGAGCATTTCTTCGTTTCTCCGCGTAAACGGTGGAACAGTCGAGTAATATTCTGGAAAGCATCGCGTTGCTTACACTAGAATACTCAATAGTATCAAGTATTTGCAGGTTCTATTCAATAAATATTTTAAATGTACGTACAGAATATCGAGTTTTGTTCAGAATGATAGCCACGATACACGGCGGCGTGAACATTATTATGAACACGATCCAACATTTATGAAAAAGATTGAATCTCCTGTAATGCTCGAATTGTTATTTTTAGCACATATGAATATGAACTAGTGCTTTGGGCTTAAGATTGCCACGTAAATGATAGTCTCCTGAAGATTAATCTAAATATTGTAATATACTAAAAGCGTTTTGGAAATGAAATATACGTTTCCTGAATTCCCGTTTCATGAAAATAGTGAGTTTATCTCTGGGTGCGGAATTTGAATTGATGCTTTTTACAGTCATTTTGTGGTGATGCAGACCGAACAGTGCATTGAAGAATCTCTGTAGGGGCACGTAGGCCATTAACCTAACCCACAGGTCAATATCAACAGAGATCAAATAGCGTCGCCGTATGTGCCATGCAACAATGAATAAAAAATACAAAACTAGTATATTACTGATGTGAAAGGGTAAAAGACTGAGAAAAACTGTGATGTTGCATTGCGTGATGTACAAATACTTCTAGCAGGTAAAAGTTTGACCTTGGGTTCACTGAGGTTACCGGACCGCTGCCATTCGCAGCTCGTATTATGGTCGGTGTCCTTGCATTTGTCACTTGCTAGGCCGCGTCACATCGTGGTTTATATCGTATGGCGAACCTCCCACCGCCGCCTAGTGATTCCCCCGTCAGATGCATGTCAGTTTTGCCTCAAAACAACAGATTGCGCAGTTCGAAACCTGGAACGCACAGTGTTCGTGGCTGAAAAAGCACCTGCATGGAGTCATCTTTCCCCTTCCCTCCCCTCCGCACCACCCCCAGCGCCCGCCGCCGGCAGCGTACACTAAAAGCTAAGCGCCATCAATGTAAATTAGTAGAAATATCGAGTTTGAGTGCGAGAGGCCAGAATAAGCATGTTTTCAATTAATGATTACTGCGACATGTACTTAGTCTTCGGCGAGTGCCGGAGCAACGCTCGGGCGGCAGCTCGAGTGTACGCCGAGAGATACCCTAGCAGAAGACACCCTTCCCACTGCGTTTTTCTGCGCCTCGACGCAAGAATACGTGCGTCGGGGTCAGTTTTACCGGGCGGAAGTGTCGATGCAGGTGTGTCTCGCTCATCTGTGCGCTACAGAGGAAGCAGTATTGGAACATTTCGAACAGGAACCATCGAGCAGTGTGCGAGATTTTCGCGCGAATGAGTTATTTATATTAATTTTTTTCCTTACAACTAAAAGAATTCAATTTTCAATGTGAAAATAATTTTATGTATTATCAGATATGTATTGGAGAAAAAATATACAGACTCAATAGAGTTGCAGTTATAATTAATTTGCATATTGTTTATGTTTATTCCCGTTTTCCATAAAATATTCTTTTGAGATATAAATCCCTCATAAGTAAAAAATAACCAACATGAAACTATGTAATTATTAGGGTGTTTTTATGTAAAATCTACAAAAATTATCCAACTTAATATGTTTCAGTTAAAAAAAGTATGCAATTATTAAATGGAAAAGTTATAAATTGATTAATTATTTAAACAAATGAAAATATTGAACATGTAGAGATATAACTGAAAGATTTAAGGACTTGCATGTAAAGTATTTCTAATTAATTTAAAGTAGCAAAATATGCATGTTCTAAAATATTTAAGTGGTAAGGATACTGATTCTGCATTAAAATAAATAAAATAAATTTAGAAAATTAAATAATTCAAAAGAAGGTTTGGGGTTGAAAAATTGATTATACTGCATAATTTTTTTCCTCTTTGTCGACTTTTGTGGTACATTATGAAAATATCAAAGAAAAATATTAAAAATTACAACACTGAAGTAGTGTAGTAGTGAACAGTTTCTACTCCTTTACATTCCGTACTACGTAGTAACCTCGAAGAATTAAATTGAAGAAATGGTCGTTACTCATTTGTGTACGTATCTGCAAACTACAATGTAAGCTCAAAGAAACAAAACAACTCAAAGAATACTTTTCCCGAGTTGCTGTCAACTGCCATATGAAATGGTTTCACGAAGTAACTTCCAAGATAAGAGAGAAAGACATGCTGTCATCTTGCATCTGGAAAAGCAATGCTGCGGGTAGAATGGTCTTTCAACTTCGAGAAATGGATAGTCGAGGCCGCTTGCCTTAACTTCGATGTTCCACGTAGAACAATTTAGCATATTTTGCAATAGCAGTTATTTCGGACGCTTTCGCTGCGGCGGCAGGAAGTGCTCTTACTGTACCACATATTACCTTATGACTAAAATAATATTTGACGGGTGTTATTGAAGTTCATGAATCTTTTACGGCACGAACAGCTACTTTTATTTAGGAAAGATGCAATATTTTTGAGGGGGGAAATATTGAGATCCATCAATTAGGGCTACATCTTAGATGAACCGTCCAGGCGGTTATTAAGAAGTCATATACAGTTTTTACTGTTTTTGACAAATAAATAATAAACAAAGCTGGCTATCGTTACTTTGAGGATTCAGAAAATGACAGCCGGGAGAATCAATTCAAATTCCAAAGAAAAACAATAAACTCAGTATTTTCATTAACGAATATTTTATCTCCTAAATGCTCCTTAGTGTATCACGATATTTAGAATAATCTACAGGAGACTATCATTTACGTGGCAATCTTAAGCCCAAAGCACTAGTTCATATTAATATGTGCTAAAAATAACAATTCGAGCATTACAGGAGATTCACTCTTTTTCATAAATGTTGGATCGTGTTCATAATAATGTTCACGCCGCCCGTGTATCGTTGCTATCATTCTGAACAAAACTCGATATTCTGTACGTACATTAACCCTCGAGCGGGGCGCGCCTAATTTAGTCACACCAGCGGGGCGCGCGTTGCACTGCGTGCAACACCATGATTTTTCTATTGTTACATGCATGGCGAGTAAATATCTGATTATATAACTATAGTATAATAATATTTAACACATTTAGAATGAGTGTGTGTTGTAACATTAATAATTTTTTTTATTTCTACGAGTAATACAATTTTTAAAAAATCCTTTGCGTAATTACAAATGTAACTTACATAACTTCAAAATATGATTTATTCAGTATTAGAACATGTGATGCAGTGATAAATACACTTTGCATGCTGTTTGCAAGTGAATTGTCCACACATTTGACATCTGAGTGTTGTTGTCGTATTCTTCACCCGGCCGCACTTCACGCATTTGCCGCGTTTTCTGTTTGGTTCTTGCTCTTCTGTGGACTCTTCCTTGCTATACCGGCTCAGAAATGCACGGATGTCCAAAGGAAGTGAAGAAATGTTTGCTCTTCTAACCATATGGTCTTGAAACAGCGAAAATGCCAAATTGTATAAAAATTTTCTGCGGCTTCTTACGCAGTCTTGCATGTTGCTTTTCAAAGAAACGTGTGCATTCACACCTGCAATATCCAAAACTCTGAAGAAAAGAGACATTGGCCACCGTCTAGTAATTCTTGACACGGAATACCAACTGCACATCTGATCCACAGTATCCACTCCTCCTTTTGTAACATTATAATCCATGAATGATGCATGGCTTTCCTCGTATCACAGTCAATGTCAGGTTTGTCATGCATTGTTGAAAGAAGCACGACCGCTCCTACTTTTCTTGGGCACATAAGAAACTAGAGTAAAATCTTCTGGAATCCAAAAGTAGAGGATTCTACTTCACGTGTTTTGTTTGGTAGAATTCTGGAGGTATTCTTTTTTGTTTTTTTTTCAAAGTCCCTAATGTGTCAAACCAATATCTAACAGCCGTTTTGACAAACAATAGCTTGTGTAGTAATTGTCTGTTGTCACGTTTCTGTGGTCTTATGTAAATGTGAAACTAGGTCTCACAACAATATCATCCGGAGAATTTGACATTGGTAAGGGCTCCCTTCCTTCTGCTTTCCGCAGATACACTTCTAGGTTCCCAGTATAAAACGTTTTGGCACAACATAAGGCATAAATCTTTAGACCGTAGCGTGCAGGTTGTTTGGAATGTACTGAACAAAACCACACTTCCTCTGAATGGGTGAAGCATTTCATCCACTGTAACAAATTCACTTAAGCTGTAATTTTTTTTACAGTTTTCTGTGAACTCCTCCAATATTTCTCGAATAGCAGAAAGCTTATCATTTTCTTGCCGAGCATGCCGCGTTTCCTTGTGATCAAATCTGATAGACCGTAAAAGAAACAAAATCTTTTGTAACTAAAAGCAGCCCTCACAATTTGCATTCCGCTTCCATCTGTTTGCCACAGCTCCTGGACATTAGCATGCTGCCCTTTCTTCGTCCCAATCAAGTAAAGCATGCCAATCACCGCTAATATTTCCGTTCTGTCTGTTTCTTGAGAATCTCTTTCACGAGAATACTGGACTTCAAGTTTCTTGTTTGCAATGTACATGTTGTATACAATACAATCTTGTCTATTATTCCAAGGTCTATGAACTTGTGAAATGCCGATATTTCATTTAGAGCATCCTTTGCGCACAATTTTGGCCCTGGTAACACTTTCACTATATTTTTAGATCTAATTTTGAAGTTTTGGTCAGAGGACTCTTATTCCACACGTAACTTTTATCCTTGCCGGTGAAGAAGGCATTCCGATATGGTAGTTAATAATTTCACTTTCACTGTCGTCAGATAATTCCGAATTACTCAAATGATCATCTTCTTCAATTACTTCTTCATCAACCGCTGCCAGAACTCTCATCAAAACATATTTCAACTTCATCATCCGAGAGCTCTTCGAGAATTTCGTTGAATATCTTCATCCTTCACATTGCGAGACCTATATAAACGAGGAATATTTGAAATTAAAAAAAAATGCAAATCTCATAATATTATGGTTTCGTGTTATTGGAGTTAGTGCGTGCTGTAGGTCTTTATCTATCAGACACGAGTAAAGAATTTGGCAAGTGTACTTACATCATTCACAAAGAGATCTAAACGCTTTTCTCACTTGAATAGGCGAAGAACTTACTATGTCAGCGTCTTTTTGGGAACTGACAACGATGCCACTCATTGCAATATCGCTTGAATGGACGCAATACGATCTGTTGCGAGAAACGTCTGATAGCAGGAAGACGTGCCATGCGAGGGGTTTCAGTATCGCGTTGACTCACTGGACCGGGCGCGCGTGGCACGGAGTGCAACGGAAAGCGTAGGCTGCGACAAAAGGCGCCAGGAAACTGCTATCGTTCGGTTGACAGACATATTACCAACACAGTTCGATGACTAATACTCTGCTGTTGGAATACTTTCCGTCCTCAGCAACGAAATTTTCCGTTAATATTAATGAGAAGCAAAAATGTATGCGTGTTGCACTCCGTGCAACAGCGCGCCCGCTCGAGGGTTAAAATATTATTGAATAGAACCTGCAAATACTTGATACTATTGAGTATTCTAGTGTAAGCAACGCGATGCTTTCCAGAATATTACTCGACTGTTTCCACCGTTTACGCGGAGAAACGAGGAAATGCTCTGCGCAGAAGGTGACGC
>JAHLJT010003290.1:0-38814 GCA_031308135.1 Acheta domesticus | reverse complement strand
GATACATTAATTTATGTAATTCTGGAAAGAAAAATGAGTATTTTTTCTACTTTCATTTCTTTCTCTATTCCAGCAAGTGTGATATCAGAAAACCGCCTAGCCTCCTACTGTTCCGCACGTCATTCCGTTGGCAATGCACTCTATCATAGGGCATCGCCCTAGAGTTCTTCGCTTCGTAAGGTCAAGTACAATGTGCGCAGAGAATATGTGGTTCTCCTGAAGGTGATGCAGTCTCAAAGCTCTCATTCCGAGCGATGCCAAGGTCTCCTAACAATATATTTACCCTCGTAGAGCCTATAGTCGCAACCTCGTTTTTTCCAATGGAGAATCACAAAACGGCTCGTCTCGGTTACAATCTTTCACTGAATTGCTATTTTTCGTGGTGGCAATGTTGCATTCAAACAATATGAATGGGTAACATAATGCAGTGCAAGAGACACATCGTCACATTACGATGCACGTACAAGAGGACGCACATGTAGGCTAGGAGATTAAATTTCCATGGCACAGGTGGCGAACAAAAAACCTCGCAATTTAGGTGGCGATAATGTTGCCAGATGTTTATATAATGCGCAGTTTGTTAATGCATTTGAAATTATAGAAAAGGGGGGGACAGCAATTAGTAATATCAAATAAAGGAACAGCAGGAGCAATAACAACTGTCAGCAGCAACACTAGAGAACTTAAATGAAAAACTACATTAAAACGATTAAAAACGTAAAATGTTTTAGTACATATTTACTGCCCTAAACGTTCAACGGATTATATTCAATTATAAAATTACTGATGACTGTGCCTAGACTGTTAGACGTAACTTCAGTTTCTAGATACTTCAATGGGCAGGGAATTTTCATACATTGTTCCTTGTCATTACTTATCAGGGCCGTGCGGCCGTGCATCATGGGACCTGCGTAAACGGTGCTATCACACAAGACACACAGAGATGAAGAGAGAGAAGGAGTATATAAAACAAAGAGGGAATGAGAAGAGGATATAAAATAATTGGTGGGAGAGAAATAGAGAGGAAATAAAAAGAAAAGGGAAGAAAAGGGGAAGAAAACGGGGAGAAATAAGTGTAAATGGAGAGGGAGTGGAAAGAAAAAGGGGTTGGGAAAAGAGACTTTTATGAAGGAAAGAGGGGAAACACAATGCAGCAGAGCTCCGAAGTTAGGACCCGTATCGGGAACGCAGATAATTTTCCGGGTGAATAGGCTACGTAACTGAGATTTCATGATAAACACAGAATATACTTTTTGGATGGCATTCAAGAAATATTATGTTTTAAAAAATTTGTGATACATCATAGTTAAAACCTACTTGAAATATTTATAATAATAAAAGCTACAGTCTTCTTCCATGTGATAAACAGCAATCGCAGTGTAAACAGAAGGCAGATTTGTCATTTCTGAACCCATTTAATACTTATGTACGCTAATCAAATTAATGTTATTGTTGTCCTTTAATGATATTAGCATTATGGTCGTGGAATCGTAAAAATACAGTCTATTCTACTGCATTGCAGAATCTTGCTTCGGCAAATAAAGAATATCTACTTGTAAAAGAGCTAATGGATCCGGAGTCATGAAGAACTCCAAGCCAAACAGGAGTTTAAACAAAACACAAACATACAAACACGGTTTCTTTATCCTCTGGCATCTCATCCCGCCAGAGATTATTGTGTAGTCTAAAATCCTTTACAACTCATATTGCGACCGTCGTATCTTATCGTTCTTCCGGATTATCAGGCAAAATATCTAATATAATTTTTGTTTTTTGTACAGTGACTCGATATTTACACAATTAAAACATCTTAAGTCATCTAGAAATAACATATTATCAAATAATATTACGATTCGATTATCACGAATTTGAACGTCTTATGATAATCTTATCAAAGGCAGAAGTAATCGCTTTCCATATCTGCCCATTACACATAAGAATATACTTTTTCCATTTCATTGTTTTCCATCCCATGTCTTCACCTTTATCAAATCTTATTTAACAAGTATTCCAAGTAAAATATAAAACAGCCCTGCCCTCATTTCGACCAATAGAAGCATAGTCCCTCAAGGAAGTGTGTTGGGACCTATATTGTATCTCATATTCACTAATGATATACCGACAACAAGCAGTGATGTAACAGCCACCGTCGTCGATGATACGGCAGTACTAGTATCCAACGAAGATCGCAAAGCAACATCAGAAGCACTAGAAACCACTGAAAAACAAAAAAAAAACTGTGGCTTTCTCGTTGGCACATTAAATCAACGACCTAAAATCTAAACATGGGAATTTGTTTCCCATGTGGTGTTCACTTGGATAAAAGATTAACGTGGAAGGTCCATTCAAAAAAGAAAAGAAAAGAAGTAGAATTAAAAACTAAAATACTACCAATGACTAATCGGTAAACACTCTACCATTGTCAAACAAAATACTTATATATAAAAGTATTCTACAACCCATATGGACCTACGGTATTCAACTTTGGGGCTCAGCCAGTGTCTCCAGTATCGAAATTCTTCAACGATTCCAGTCGAAATATCTTCGAACAGAAACAAACGCACCCTGGTATGTCAGCAACGAAGTACTCCATACGACCTTCAAATCAAGACCATCAAAGAAGAAATAACGTCCGCGATGCAGAAATACCACACAAGACTGGAAAATCATCCAAATCATCTCGCTATTAACCTATTAGACAATAGTGAAGAAACAAGAACACTACAGAGCCATAAACCGCTAGATATAATGTACCGATTTGTTTAAATAGGAATGCAAGTATTGAGTAACATTTTCACTCACGTAAATATTATTATTGAACCATTTGCCTAATATTTCTGTAGAAATAAATTGCACCTAAACAGAATTCATCAAAACAATTGTTTTCTATGTAGTATAATGGTATTTTGCATTTATAGAAAGATTAATGGTGTGGCATGCTCGATATTTTCTTGAAATGAAAAGGTGGCTAAGTGATGGAACGGAAAGAGGAAACCTTTGCCTTCCTCTATTTTTTTCTAGACACCACTCACAACTACATCTCTTGTGTATTTCTTATTCAATACCTCATTTGTAACTTCGAGTTGTTCCACATCTTGAGAAAGTAAACGCCGGCACACATGCACGCTGCCACATGTTACCATCTTGAGTAACTAAGAAAAGAGACCTCGTCTCTTCAAACCCGGTTTTAGAGCGGTCCTTGAAATGGAGATAAATTTCTTCGGCAATAATATATAAAATGAGACCTTTTTTGGATACTTTCAGAGGGTATTTGTACTCCGCAGCGCGTAATTCCAATCAGAAACTATTTTCATTTCTAAAATTATGATACAAAATATACCTTTCTGGAACCAGAACCGAATTAAACCGATACGATTTTGAAAAGTTCATCATAATTTTGAACAATTCGTTATGCTAAGTTACCGCATAGTGTATATTACGTTCATAGTGTAACATTTATTTAGACGGGGTTCCCTTTCTCAATTTAAATGAATTGCTTTTAGTTTTACGATGACCGGCGTTACAAATAAACAAATATAAATAGTAACTTTTTTTCTCAAATCCGATTCACACGAAGCACGTATTCTGATGTTTGTGAACATATCGTTACTGAAGATCCATTGGGTTGAGAACTAAATCAGTTACATCATTCGCTGTGCCGGAGCTTGACACTTGTGGCTCAGGGCGATACTAAACGTAGTCCCCTCCATCTACAATTCGGGATATGAGTCCTAAACGTCAATAAAGAAACATGGTCAATGTCTGTATAATGTAAGTAATTTTACAGAAATGTGTATTAAAATATCTTAGTTAAATTAAGAGGGGAAAATTTGAAGGCTTAAAAGCTTTCAATGACTGCATTGTTGTATAAAGTTTTGAGAATTGTCTGTTGTTTTTTCTTTTCAGAGAGTCCTCCTTTATAAGTAATGATTATGATTAACTATTTAGGTAAAAATTTAATTAAAAATTTTATTAGACTACTGTACCACAACTTATAAAATACCGATAACGATTTTCCGAGATTAATTTCTTTTCAATTTTTTGTTAATTTTTTTTTCCCCATCAGCCACAAAATCGGGCCCCCTGACGTCGGGGCCCCGGGTGATCGCCCGGTCTCCCACGCCTAGCGCCGGCTCTGATCATTCGTCTTTAATCGAAATGACGGAAAAACGGTTTCAAAACCGAAAACGAAACGTTGTCGTATACAAAAACCTGATTGAAACCAAAACAGAATTCGATATTCTATTTTCTTCACCACCAAGGACAGCGGACAGTTCTCTGAACGGCCTGATGCCTTGAATGGAGTGCTGCACTGCTGAATGGAAGCGCCGCGGGTTCGCTGCTGAGGCTGGCGCCGACGCAGGTGTCCGGAGCCTCGGTGTCGCGTCAGTGATATTTGATGCGCGCTGCGGCGTGGCGTCAGGCGAGGCGATGTTGCGCAAGGCCTCCTGGAGACACACCTCCGCCCGGACGCCCGCCCCGCCCCACTCGCTGCGCGATAAGATAGGCGCGGGGGCGCGGCCCGAAGAGGCGTGGCGCGGGGGAGACTCAGGCGGACGGGAACAGGGAGGGGGACGGGTAGGAAGACGGAGATGGTGGCAGTGGTAGTAGGAGCAAGAGGAAGGGGCGGGGGCGGAGCAGGGACGGGGCAAGGACGTGGCGGGGTCGGAATGGAGATGGGGTGGGACGAGCGGAGACGGGAAAGGGACGGAAAGGGGATGGGGAAGGGTAGGGGAGGGGCAGGGAGGGGACGGGGAGGGGATGGGGCGGGAGAGGGCGTGGACGGGGATGGGGACGGGGAGGGGATGGAGATAGGGGTGAGGAAGGGGATGGGGAGAGGATGGAGATAGGACGAGGAAGGGGACGGGTTGGAAGCAAGACGGGGCTGGGAGAGGACGGAGAGGGGATGGAGACGGGGTGGGTGCGGGACGGGGAGGGGACGGAGGTGGGACGGGAAAGGACGGGGACGGAACGGTAGCGGGGTCGGGACAGTAAAGGGCGGGGACGAGTTACGGACGTGGCGGAAACCGGATGGGGTACGCAAGAGGCGAGGCGGGGAAGGGCGGGCAGTGTTAGCAGGGGGCGGATCTACAAAGGGTGGACTATGAAGTAGCTGGGAGCGGAGAAACGAGGAGAGGGCGAGAATGAGGTAGGGAGCGAGGGCGCGAGTGGGTACGAAGTGGGATCCGGAGTGTAATGGGAGTGGGGGTGGGGGGGGGTTGGCGGAGTGTGGAGTTGCTCGAGACGGTGATGAATGGAGCAGAACGGGCAGCAGGAGAAGGGGTAGGGCGGGAATCGGGTGGGGCGCATCGTGAATGGCGCTCTGTACTTCCCGCAAGCCACATCTTCCTGCTCCGGCGCAGTTCGACTTTCTTCGCTCCACATCTCACTGCTTTGCCTTGTGTAGTCTTCTAATGCAAATATTTTCGTCTTGGTGTGCCTTTAATAACATTCCACATACTTTTAAGATTTTTTTTTCAAAATCATACGGGTTCTGTAACGCACTTCCGAAATAAAGGGATTTTTAGTTCCAGTGGTAATTTCCGTCGTCCTTCACTTTTTCATCGAGGATCTCTCTGATATTTTTAATAACAATTTTTATCATTACCAAAATATTTTTATTATTACCCTTCCACTGCTAGCCTTTTCAGTTGTTTCACCGATGTTACTCTGGGTCTATTAGACCCAAGTGTTTTTCCAGCCCACTGTTTCGAAGAAACAATTTATGTGTTTGCGTTTTCTAATGATTTACAATGAATACATGAATAATCTATTGCTTTTAGTATTGTATTATTTTAACTTTTGTGCTATATAATTTCATACTTTTTAAACGCTCATTTTCGTTCATTGTAGCTACAAGATAAGCAAAATGAAAATAGATAATCTTGTTGGACCTTCTATTACGTTTTAGATGTACTGTTACGTGTAATCATTCATTAGACGAAAACTAGGGAATAATCACAATTCTATTAGAATTCCAAACACGAAGATCACGTGGCCTATTCCTCATTGATCATCAACATCTTCAACAGGCGACGGCAACCCAGACCCAGCGGCCAGTTATAAATTCCCTGCTGTGTTGGGAAACCGAACTGATCAGAAATCAAACGCAATTGTGCATCCAAAGTAGAGGCTCATGAGGCATCGGCCCCCTTCCTGAGAAGCCAATAGCCTATTCACAGGAATAGATTTAATTTTGTGAAGCAAAAAACTATAATTTAAGCACAAATACAAGAAATAAAAATGCAGGTTAATTCTCAGCGGTGAATGACAGCTAATTATTCTGTGGGTGCTCTGCACCCCGAAGCCTCAGAATGACAATTTTTTGTGGCACCACTGATCAAAGCTAATATTTTTCATATTATTGATATGATCATTCATTTATGTTAATTCATTAAAACATATTCTTTCCCGTTTGTTTATTGCGCCGCGTTCCAATAATACTAAAAATTCCGGTGTCGTCGGGTCGGCGGACAGCGACGGCGCGCGCCCGCACAATAGAAGCCATCTAAAAGCTAGCAGCGCCCAGAAACCAATCTCAACCAAACTATATCCAAAATTTTAGGCTAATTTTAGGCTAATTAATGCTCTATTTCCCGAATTTTAGGCTCCTCTGGAGTTCCGAAAATCGTGGGCGCTGCTAGCTTTAGTCTAAAGCTAGCAGCGCCCACCCAGAATCTAACTCAAAATCATTGTAAAATCTGAACCCATCCCAAAATTTAAGAATAATTTTAGGCTCTTGGAAAAAAATTATCCCCGGCCTTCAAATTCCAAAAATCAGGGCTGTACAAAGCGAAACAATTAACATTGGTTCTTACGGTGAAATAATACCAAAATCAAAAAAACCTTAGGAAAAATCTGAAACCCTCCCAAAGTTAAGAATAATTTTAGGCTCTTGGAAAAAAAATCAATCCCCGCCTTCAAATTCTAAAAATTCAGGGCTGTACAAAGTGAAACAATTAACATTGGTTCTTACGGGTGAAATAACACCAAAATCAAAAAACCTTAGGAAAAATCTGAACCCCTCCCACAAGTTAAGAATAATTTAGGCTCTTGAAAAAAATCATTCAGCCTTCAAATTCTAAAAATCAGGGCTGTAACAAAGCGAAACAATTAACATTGGTTCTTACGGGTGAAATAACACCAAAATCAAAAAACCTTAGGAAAATCTGAAACTCCTCCCAAAAGTTAAGAATAATTTTAGGCTCTTGGAAAAAAATCAATCCCGCCTTCAAATTCCAAAAACTCAGGGCTGTACAAAGCGGAACAATTAACATTGGTTCTTACGGGTGAAATAACACCAAAATCAAAAAACCTTAGGAAAAATCTGAAACTTCTCCCAAAAGTTAAGAATAATTTTAGGCTCTTGGAAAAAAATCAACCCCGCCTTCAAATTCCAAAAATCAGGGCTGTACAAAGCGAAACAATTAACATTGGTTCTTACGGGTGAAATAACACCAAAATCAAAAAAACCTTAGGAAAAAATCTGAAACCCCTCCCAAAAGTTAAGAATAATTTTAGGCTCTTGGAAAAAGATCATCCCAGCCTTCAAATTCCAAAATTCAGGGCTGTACAAAGCGAAACATTAACATTGGTTCTTACGGGTGAAATAACAACAAAATCAAAACACCTTAGGAAAAATCTGAAACCCCTCCCAAAAGTTAAGAATAATTTTAGGCTCTTGGAAAAAAATCATTCCAGCCTTCAAATTCTAAAAATCAGGGCTGTACAAAGCGAAACAATTAACATTGGTTCTTACGGGTGAAATAACACCAAAATCAAAAAACCTTAGGAAAAATCTGAAACTCCTCCCAAAAGTTAAGAATAATTTTAGGCTCTTGGAAAAAAATCAACCCCGCCTTCAAATTCCAAAACTCAGGGCTGTACAAAGCGGAACAATTAACATTGGTTCTTACGGGTGAAATAACACCAAAATCAAAAAAACCTTAGGAAAAATCTGAAACTTCTCCCAAAAGTTAAGAATAATTTTAGGCTCTTGGAAAAAAAATCAACCCCGCCTTCAAATTCCAAAAATCAGGGCTGTACAAAGCGAAACAATTAACATTGGTTCTTACGGGTGAAATAACACCAAAATCAAAAAACCTTAGAAAAATCTGAAACCCCTCCCAAAAGTTAAGAATAATTTTAGGCTCTTGGAAAAAGATCATCCCAGCCTTCAAATTCCAAAATTCAGGGCTGTACAAAGCGAAACATTTAACATTGGTTCTTACGGGTGAAATAACAACAAAATCAAACACCTTAGGAAAAATCTGAAACCCCTCCCAAAAAGTTAAGAATAATTTTAGGCTCTTGGAAAAAAAATCATTCCAGCCTTCAAATTCTAAAATCAGGGCTGTACAAAGCGAAACAATTAACATTGGTTCTTACGGGTGAAATAACACCAAATCAAAAACCTTAGGAAAAATCTGAACTCCTCCCAAAAGTTAAGAATAATTTTAGGCTCTTGGAAAAAAATCAATCCCGCCTTCAAATTCCAAAACTCAGGGCTGTACAAAGCGGAACAATTAACATTGGTTCTTACGGGTGAAATAACACCAAAATCAAAAAACCTTAGGAAAAATCTGAAACTTCTCCCAAAAGTTAAGAATAATTTTAGGCTCTTGGAAAAAAAAATCAACCCCGCCTTCAAATTCCAAAAATCAGGGCTGTACAAAGCGAAACAATTAACATTGGTTCTTACGGGTGAAATAACACCAAAATCAAAAACCTTAGGAAAAATCTGAAACCCCTCCAAAAGTTAAGAATAATTTAGGCTCTTGGAAAAAAGATCATCCCAGCCTTCAAATTCCAAAATTCAGGGCTGTACAAAGCGAAACATTAACATTGGTTCTTACGGGTGAAATAACAACAAAATCAAAACACCTTAGGAAAAATCTGAAACCCCTCCCAAAAGTTAAGAATAATTTTAGGCTCTTGGAAAAAAATCATTCCAGCCTTCAAATTCTAAAAATCAGGGCTGTACAAAAGCGAAACAATTAACATTGGTTCTTACGGGTGAAATAACACCAAAATCAAAAAACCTTAGGAAAAATCTGAACTCCTCCCAAAAGTTAAGAATAATTTTAGGCTCTTGGAAAAAAAATCAATCCCGCCTTCAAATTCCAAAACTCAGGGCTGTACAAAGCGAACAATTAACATTGGTTCTTACGGGTGAAATAACACCAAAATCAAAAAAACCTTAGGAAAAATCTGAAACTTCTCCCAAAAGTTAAGAATAATTTTAGGCTCTTGGAAAAAAATCAACCCCGCCTTCAAATTCCAAAAATCAGGGCTGTACAAAGCGAAACAATTAACATTGGTTCTTACGGTGAAATAACACCAAAATCAAAAAACCTTAGGAAAAATCTGAAACTCCTCCCAAAAGTTAAGAATAATTTTAGGCTCTTGGAAAAAAAATCAATCCCGCCTTCAAATTCCAAAACTCAGGGCTGTACAAAGCGGAACAATTAACATTGGTTCTTACGGGTGAAATAACACCAAAATCAAAAAACCTTAGGAAAAATCTGAAACTTCTCCCAAAAGTTAAGAATAATTTTAGGCTCTTGGAAAAAAATCAACCCCGCCTTCAAATTCCAAAAATCAGGGCTGTACAAAGCGAAACAATTAACATTGGTTCTTACGGGTGAAATAACACCAAAATCAAAAAACCTTAGGAAAAATCTGAAACCCCTCCCAAAAGTTAAGAATAATTTTAGGCTCTTGGAAAAAGATCATCCCAGCCTTCAAATTCCAAAATTCAGGGCTGTACAAAGCGAAACATTTAACATTGGTTCTTACGGGTGAAATAACAACAAAATCAAAACACCTTAGGAAAAATCTGAAACCCCTCCCAAAAGTTAAGAATAATTTTAGGCTCTTGGAAAAAAATCATTCCAGCCTTCAAATTCTAAAAATCAGGGCTGTACAAAGCGAAACAATTAACATTGGTTCTTACGGGTGAAATAACACCAAAATCAAAAAACCTTAGGAAAAATCTGAAACTCCTCCCAAAAGTTAAGAATAATTTTAGGCTCTTGGAAAAAAATCAATCCCGCCTTCAAATTCCAAAACTCAGGGCTGTACAAAGCGGAACAATTAACATTGGTTCTTACGGGTGAAATAACACCAAAATCAAAAAAACCTTAGGAAAAATCTGAAAACCCCTCCCAAAAGTTAAGAATAATTTTAGGCTCTTGGAAAAAGATCATCCCAGCCTTCAAATTCCAAAATTCAGGGCTGTACAAAGCGAAACATTTAACATTGGTTCTTACGGGTGAAATAACAACAAAATCAAAACACCTAAGGAAAAATCTGAAACCCCTCCCAAAAGTTAAGAATAATTTTAGGCTCTTGGAAAAAAATCGTTCCAGCCTTCAAATTCTAAAAATCAGGGCTGTACAAAGCGAAACAATTAACATTGGTTCTTACGGGTGAAATAACACCAAAATCAAAAAACCTTAGGAAAAATCTGAAACTCCTCCCAAAAGTTAAGAATAATTTTAGGCTCTTGGAAAAAAATCAATCCCGCCTTCAAATTCCAAAACTCAGGGCTGTACAAAGCGGAACAATTAACATTGGTTCTTACGGGTGAAATAACACCAAAATCAAAAAACCTTAGGAAAAATCTGAAACTTCTCCCAAAAGTTAAGAATAATTTTAGGCTCTTGGAAAAAAATCAACCCCGCCTTCAAATTCCAAAAATCAGGGCTGTACAAAGCGAAACAATTAACATTGGTTCTTACGGGTGAAATAACACCAAAATCAAAAAACCTTAGGAAAAATCTGAAACCCCTCCCAAATGTTAAGAATAATTTTAGGCTCTTGGAAAAAGATCATCCCAGCCTTCAAATTCCAAAATTCAGGGCTGTACAAAGCGAAACATTTAACATTGGTTCTTACGGGTGAAATAACAACAAAATCAAAACACCTTAGGAAAAATCTGAAACCCCTCCCAAAAGTTAAGAATAATTTTAGGCTCTTGGAAAAAAATCAATCCCGCCTTCAAATTCCAAACTCAGGGCTGTACAAAGCGGAACAATTAACATTGGTTCTTACGGGTGAAATAACAACAAAATCAAAACACCTTAGGAAAAATCTGAAACCCCTCCTAAAAGTTAAGAATAATTTTAGGCTCTTGGAAAAAAATTATCCCCACCTTCAAATTCCAAAATTCAGGGCTGTACAAAGCGAAACAATTAACATTGGTTCTTACGTGCGAATAAACACAACTCACTATGAAAGAACTCACTATGAAGAAAAAAGTACATTTGAAGGAAAAATCTCCATCTGCAATTTTGTAGTTGGAGGAAGACGCTGAATAAAATTCAAAATTTTGCAGTTTTCGAAAATTTAGAGTTTACCGTGAACATCGTACCTATGTCACCATAATATGTGCATTTTACTCTGTTCTTACAAGAAATTTAAAGAAAAATTTGGAGCAGTTTTTGAGAAAAGTTTAAAAACATCCGGGGAGCTTCATGTAAAGTACCCCAAAATTTATAGAATCTTTTTCCAAATCTCAAAGCTTTCACTCAAACCAGATCTTGCGGGGAATATCCATTTTGGAAGAAATACGTACGGTTTAGGTGCTAGCAGTGTTGACGGACGGACGGATGGACGTTTTCCTTTCAGTTGGTTTTTGGGAATCAAGGACCAACAAAAAACGGGTTCTGGCTACACCACGTGTTAAGGGATTTTTTATCTTAATTTAGCAACTGGATTTATCCAGTTTTTCGTCATCACGACCAGACAACTAATTTTTTGCTGGCGAAAATTCGCCATTTTCCCCGCAGCATTATATAACTTTCCCTATACTACGTATATTACTCTGTATTTAAGTAGCGTTTATTGTCGACAGAACAATTTTTATACATGGTGGTAGTTTTGCACTACATAGCATGTATATATTGGATGGTTGGAGAGTTCAAGATTGCTTTGACCTCTCTTGCGTTATTTATAATAGTCTGAGGATTTTCCTCTCTTCTGTAACTGACGCACCTGTTTTGTTTTATTTACACTATCATCACTTCAACAACCTACATCTAATTACGATTACTTCATAAGCGACTTTGTCGCGTCCTTATTGCTTTTATCTTTGAAATTCTCTTATCCTGAAATGACCTGACACTAAGCACAGGTGTCACTGTCACGTCCTTGTTGTGCACTGATTACTATTTCCACTATTTACATTTTAGCTGCTCCATCACTGCACCACCTTCTTTGACAGGGTGTAGGGGCATCGAGGGGCTCCGGGTGGTGGCGCGGGAGTTTTAGGTGCGGATTGGCCTACGCCAGACGATGCCCGCGGCCGAGGCGGCCCCCTCCGGGCACAGTTTTATTTATTTACACACACGGCGGTATTCGGCAGGGACCAGGTCTGGACGGTGTGCTTGTAATAGCAGGCGCCACTACGTCGGTAAAGCTAGCACCCCCACTTTCTCAAAACTCAAAAATGCTTGCGCCATAATTTTGGGCTAATTTTGGGCTAATTTCAGCCCCCTTCTAAAAATTTTGGGCTACTTCCCAACACCTTGAATTCCGATTTCAAATTTTAGCCGGTAAAGCTAGCACCCCCACTTACTTAAAATTCAAATTTTTTTGCACGGTCAAACAAGTGAATTTTGGGCTTCTGGGGGCCACTTTTCAAAATTTCGAAACACACCCCTAAATACGAAAACAAAAAATCAAAATCACTCCTAATTCTCAAATTTCAAAATTTCTCCCACCGTAAGTTCGGGATATTTTTGGGCTCTTCAGTGACACCAGAAACATTATTTTGGTACCCTACAATCACCGAAATTAAGGTTAAAAATTGTGGGTTGTTAATTGAACACCCACCCGTACTGAAAATTCGAAAATATTTGTGTGGTCGTAAACGTGCCGAAATTTTTGTTCCTTTTCAAAATTTCGAAACTCACCCCTACGTACAATAACAAATATTTAAAACCATCCCAATAGCAACTCAACTCAAAAAATCTTGGGCCATAATTTTGGGTTCTTTAGTGTCATCAAAAAACACCCCGAAATCAACTTAGCAAAAACGAGGATGGAGAAGCTAGAATCTCACTATCTCAAAACTAGGAAATCCGGAGAAACTTCACATATATTCTGGGAGAATTATACCGTACACGTGTATTTCCAACATTAAAAAAGAAAAAAAATGTATTTGTTGAGAGTTTTACCATTTATTCGGACAGGATCAATATCAAGCCTTGAAATAATTACTTTAATTCATTCCTATGTAAATATCCAATATGGACTTATTAAATATTTCATACAAGAAAAATTCTCTCCAAAAAGCAGCGACGAATTAAAAGATAAAATAGTTATTTAACTATACATCTACAATTCTAAAATCACAATCAATAATAGAGAAATCCAAAAATGGGAAAAGAATAATGCCTAGTATAAAAGGCAAACTACATTTTTTCTCAATCTTTCATTCGTCAAAAAAAAAAAGAAAACAAACTTAACTAACAAATGTAAATATGGAATTTACTAACAATTGAACACATACCAACAAATAAGATGCGATCTTGAAATAATTTGGGCATTGCCATGTTTTCATGAAAAAGAAAAGCAAAGTAAAAAAAAACTGTCCGAAATACCGATCTCAAATATTTGTTGGGTTTTTTTCAAAACTAAACTACAGGTATTTCGCTTCAATCAATTCAATGTTCTACAAATAACATGCACATTATGGCAAAAAATCGCGACACGTATATCATTTTTGGGGTATATGCATTCTTTTTGAAAAGAATTGAATATTAATCAAAACACCCTATTTTCCTGCAAAATTCAATATTTGTGTTGTTATAAAACCTAAACTACAAGGATTTCGTTCAGGGCAATTTAATGTCATATACAACACATAATAGGGGAATACGGCTGTACTCTCTAATAATTTTGGACTACTCACTTTGTTTTAAAAAGATTGGAAAATTAGTGTAAAAACTATTATATAAATTTTGATCATATTTTGGTTTATCACTAAATAAACTCCAAAATACTGTACTAATTCAGAAGAGGAATTTATTTAGAATTGCTCATACATTGGCCATCAATATGTCAACTTCAAATAATTTTGGACTAGATTCGTTCTTATTGAAAATGAAAGGAATATTAATCAAAACAGTCCCAACTTTTTTCCGATATTCAATATTTGTGTTACCTTAACTACAGGTATTTCGCGTTTGATAATGTCATTTTCAAATACATGATAAAGATTACGGCTGTACTCAGAAAAAATTTTAGGCTCCTCTCTTTGTTTACCAAAAAATGGAAAATTCTCGTGAAAACTACAATATACTTCTTGACCAATTTCTCATTCCTCACAAAATAAACTCCAAAATACTTTACTAATTCAAAAAGAGAATTTATTTACATTTGCACATACATTGCTTCTCAATTTGCTAATCTCAAATAATTTCGGGCTAGAAACGTTCTTATTGAAAAATAAAGGAATAATAATCAATAGAATAACTTTTGTTTTTGCTATCCAATATTTGCGATCTTATAAAACCTGAACTACAAGGATTTCGTTCCTGGCAATAAAGTTCCATATACAACACATGATAGAGAATACGGCTATACTCATGAATCATTTTGAACTTCGCGGTTTCTTCTCCAAGAAAAGAAAAATTCGCGTGAGAACTACAATATACATTTCACCACGTTTCCACTTCTGAAAAAGTAAACCCCAAAATTCTGTACCAATTCAAATAAAGAATTTATTAACAATTGCACATAAATTAGGTAATAATATTCAAATCTCAAATAATTTTGGGCTATATTAGTTCGTATTAAAAAAAGGATATTAGTCAAAACCAGTCCATATTTTTTTTCGATATTCGACATTTCCGTTCTTATAAAACCGGAAGTACTAGAATATGGCTCATGGCGTTGGCGTGTGACATACAATACATATTAAGGAATACGATTATACCCACAAATAATTTTGGGCTTCTCTTTCTTTTCCAAAAAGTGGAAAATTCTCGTGAGAAATACAGTATAACTTTTAAATAATTTTTCATTCCTCACAAAATTATTTCTGAAATACTTTAATAATTCAAATGAGGAACTGATTCACAATTGTTCATGCATTACCTATCAAGATGCCAATCTCAAATAATTTTGGGCTAGCACCGTTCTTATTGGAAAAATTTGGAATATTCATCAAAACACACCCAATTTTTTTTCGATATTCAACATTTGCGTTCTTATAACACCTGAATTACAACGATTTGGCTCCTGGAAATTGAAGGCCATATACAACACATGATACGGAATACAGATATACTAACAAATGATTTTGGCTTCTCTCTTTCTTTTCCAAAAAAATGGAAAAATTCTCGTGAGAACTAGAATATACCTTTTACTAATTTTTCATTCCTCACAAAAAATTGCTGAAATACTTTACTAATTTAAATGAGAAATTTATTAACGATTGCTCATACATTACCTATTAATATCACAATTTCAAATAATTTTGGGCTAGAGCCGTTCTTATTGGAAAAAATTAATATTACTAAAAACTTTCCTAATTCTTTTCCAACATTTAATATTTCCGTTGTTATAAAACCTGAACTACAAGGATTTGGTTCCTTGGAAAGGCGCGTGACATACAACACATAATAAGAAATATGGTTATACTCACAAATAATGTTGGGCTTCTCTCTTTCATTTCCAAAAAATGGAATCTTCTCGTGAGAACTACAACATACCTTTCGATTAATTTTTCATTCCTCACAAAATAATCTCTGAAATACTTTACTAATTCAAATGAGAAATTTCTTAGCAATTGCCCATTTATTACCTATTAATATGCTAACCTCAAATAATTTTGGGCTAGCACCGTTCTGACTGAAAAAATAGAACATTAATCAAAACACACCCACTTTTTTCGATATTCAATATTTGAGTTCTTATAACACCTGAACTACAACGATTTAGTTTCCGAAAATTGAACGTCATATTCCACACAATATAGGGGATAGTATTATACCCACAAATAATTTTGGGCTTCTCTCTTTCTTTTCCAAAAAATGGGAAATTCTCGTGAGAACTACAACATGCCTTTCGATTAATTTTTCATTTCTCACAAAATAATCTCTGAACTACTTTACTAATTCAAATGGGGAATTTATTAGCAATTGCTCATACATTACATATCAATATGCCAACCTCAAATAATTTTGGGCTAGCACCGTTCTGACTGAAAAAAATAGAATATTAATCGAAACACACCCACTTTTTTTCGATATTCAATATTTGAGTTCTTATAACACCTGAACTACAACGACTTAGCTTCTGAAAATTGAACTTCATATTCCACACATTATAGAGAATTCTATTAAAACCCACAAAAAATTCTGGCCTTCCCTCTTCCCTACCCAAAAAATGGAAAATTCCCGTTAGGAATACAACATACCCTATTCACCAGTAAGAACCAATGTTAATTGTTTCCCTTTGTACAGCCCTGATTATTAGAATTTGAAGGCGGGGGACGATTTTTTTTCAAAGAGACTAAAATTATTCTTAACTTTTGGAAGGGGTTTCGAATTTTTCATAAGGTTTTTTAATTTTGGTGTTTATTCGCCCGTAAGAACCAATGTTAATTGTTTCGCTTTGTACAGCCCTGAGTTTTGGAATTTGAAGGCGGGGATGATTTTTCTCCAAGAGCCTAAAATTATTCTTAACTTTTGGGAAGGGTTTCAGATTTTTCCTAAGGTTTTTTATTTTGATGTTATTTCACCCGTAAGAACCAATGTTAATTGATTCGCTTTGTACAGCCCTGATTTTTGGAATTTGAAGGCGGGGATGATTTTTTTCCAAGAGCCTAAAATTATTCTTAACTTTTGGGAGAGGTTTCAGATTTTTCCTAAGGTTTTTTGATTTTGGTGTTATTTCACCCGTAAGAACCAATGTTAAATGTTTCGCTTTGTACAGCCCTGATTTTTGGAATTTGAAGGCTGGGATGATTTTTTTCCAAGAGCCTAAAATTATTCTTAACTTTTGGAAGGGGTTTCGAATTTTTCATAAGGTTTTTTGATTTTGGTGTTTATTCGCCCGTAAGAACCAATGTTAATTGTTTCGCTTTGTACAGCCCTGATTTTTGGAATTTGAAGGCGGGGATGATTTTTCTCCAAGAGCCTAAAATTATTCTTAACTTTTGGGAAGGGTTTCAGATTTTTCCTAAGGTTTTTTATTTTGATGTTATATCACCCGTAAGAACCAATGTTAATTGATTCGCTTTGTACAGCCCTGATTTTTGGAATTTGAAGGCGGGGATGATTTTTTTCCAAGAGCCTAAAATTATTCTCAACTTTTGGGAGGGGTTTCAGATTTTTCCTACGGTTTTTTGATTTTGGTGTTATTTCACCCGTAAGAACCAATGTTAATTGTTTCGCTTTGTACAGCCCTGAATTTTGGAATTTGAAGGCGGGGATGATTTTTTTCCAAGAGCCTAAAATTATTCTTAACTTTTGGGAGGGGTTTCAGATTTTTTCTAAGGTTTTTTGATTTTGATGTTTATTCGCCCATAAGAACCAATGTTAATTGTTTCGCTTTGTACAGCCCTGATTTTTGGAATTTGAAGGCGGGGATAATTTTTTTCCAAGAGCCTAAAATTATTCTTAAATTTTGGGATGGGTTTCAGATTTTACAATTGATTCTGAGTTAGATTGTGGGTGGGCGCTGCTAGCTTTAGACTAAAGCTAGCAGCGCCCACGATTTTCGGAAATCCAGAGGAGCCTAAAATTCGGGAATAGAGCATTTAATTAGCCTAAAATTAGCCTAAAATTTTGGATATAGTTTGGTTGAGATTGGTTTCTGGGCGCTGCTAGCTTTAGATGGCTGAATATGTAGCGCCATGTAGTCGAGTTACAACAGAATTAACAACTCATAAACCTTTTCGGTGAAAAACACGTAGAAGTGCCAAATTTCATGGAGATCGGTGTCGGAGTTTTGCTCTTATATACATGTCCGTATAGTTAGCACACCCACTTATCCAAAAAATAAAAAAGACTATACCATAATTTTGTTCCAATTTTGAACTAATTTATACCCACCTTAAAAAATTTTCTACCAATGCAGAACATTAAAATTTACAACATATTACGTGGGTGATCTAACATAACGTTATGTTGGCATAGTTACACAAGAAAAAATGCGGTAAACCAAAAAAACAAATATACCACAATCTTGTACTAATTTTGAACTTATTTATATCCACCTTAAAAAAGTTTGAACCGATGCACAACATAAAAATATACAACGTTTAAGAGTGTGTGCGCCAGGTTAACGTTAAGTTGGCACACCCACACAAGAAAAATGCGGTAAACCAAAAAACAAATGTACCACAATTCTGTACTAATTTTGAACTAATTTATACCCATCACAAAAAATTTTGAACCAATGCACAACATCAAAATATAGAACGTTTAAGAGTGGGTGCGCCAGGTTAACGTTAAGTTGGCAAACCCACACAAGAAAAATGCGGTAAACCAAAAAAACAAATATACCACAATTCTGTACTTATTTTGAACTAATTTATACCCACCTTAAAACATTTTGAACCGATGTACAACATCAAAATACACAACGTTTAAGAGTGGGTGCTCCACGTTAACGTTAAGTTGGCATACCCACACAAGAAAAAACGCAATTAATAAGAAAATAAATATACCATGATTTTGTTCTAATTTTGAACTAATTTATACCCACCTTAAAAAATTTTGAAGCGATTCACAACATAAAAATACACAACGTTTAAGAGTGGGTGCGCCAGGTTAACTAAATTTTTAGTATCTTGACGTGACTATATCTGTTATTACTGGGTCTTCGAGCATAGCAAGATATTTCAAATATTGTCTGATTACTTAAAATTCTCCATTAATGGTCTCTTAAGTAGGTATATGGAAGTGAAAGGGCTTCCATCATCCTACTGTGAATGTGGAGAAGCACGTGTGTATTAATAACGTAATCTTCCTTAAGTAACTACTCATATTATTAACATGACTGACTCCATTTGTTCTTTGATTAATAATGCCTGATATCGAAAGATTATAACCAATTGTAGTTTACATTCTGTTTCTGGTTAACAGGCTACGTTACGTTGATGAACAAAAGGTGTTGAACGATTTGATGACATAGTAAAATCAGCGAATACTAACATGGTATTCCTTAATATTTCCAAACTATACGGAAATATAAATAATATTATCAGAACATATTAATACAATAGACAAGTATTTTTCAGTCGTATTCACATTTTAAATACTAAATTTGGCATAAAACCACCTATGTTTTTCACTTTTTCTCAGTGTCTCACATCCATAACGAGCGAATCAAAACGAGACAATCGGAATATAATAAATAAGCCATAAACATTTTTTGTACCTCGTACCAGGGAGCAGATATTAATGAAATGTCATTTTTTTTTCACTTCAGAACAATGCCATTTAGTATTATCATCCATAATGATATATTATGACAAAAGGAAATTACCCATTTTTAAAGGACATTTTTGGCATTTTTCCTCAATTTCAAATAATAAGTCGTTTGTTACCTTTCCCTTAATTTTAATGCATTTTTCATCATCATCATCATCTTCACGGTCTAGGCCCAACGGCCTGTACCGGTTCGATGGTCCACCGTTTTCTTGGTCTCCCGGGATCTCGTTTTCCAAGAGGTCGATATTTCCAGGACTTTTGAGGAAGGCGCTGCTTATCCATTCTCTATAGATGTTGAGTCCAATTTCTTTTATAATTTTGGATTTGATCAATGACTGATACAACTTTTAACTCTTTTCGAGTATCTTGATTTCTTTTGTGATCTGCTTTCGTACAACCTTTTACTGCCCTCAGAAACTCCATCTCTGAGGCCTGTATTCTGCTCATTTCTCTTTGTTTCAACACCCAGCATTCGCTACCGTATAGCAGTGTTGGTATTGTCATTGTCTTGTAGAATTTTAACTGTGTTTCTTTTCGGGTTTTCTTACCAAGGGTTCTTCTTATGGTTCCACACATTAACTGAACCGCGAGAGTTTCTTCTCTACGTCTCTGTCGTAGTTGTATGATATATCGTTTCCTAGATAATTAAAATTACTCACTTGGTTCAGAACCTGGTTTCCACCACTATCTTGGATCTCACTGGAAATATCCAAAAAATGCCATAATTTGAGTTTTTGATGTGGATATTTCACAGTTATAATATCTGGCTATTTTGCTGAGCTTGTAGATATTGAGCTGAAGTTCATCTTCTGTTTCAGCAATTCAAACTTAATCGTCTGCATATAAGATGGAATTTAAAAAACAGTTTTGTGCAATCTCAATACCACAAGAGGCATAGCAGTTCCATTCATTCAGCATCTCATCTATGTACAGATTAAACAGAGATGCTGATAAGCTACAACAATGTCGTACTCCCAGATTTATATTCAGAAATGTTTTGCCGATTTTGAAACCAGTGTCGATACATATTCTTGTTCCAGCGTACAGGCTTTTAATTACTTTGATGAGATGGTAAGTTATCCCCTTCTTTATTAAAATTTCCCACAGCAGTGGTCGTCTAACTTTATCAAAAGTTTTCACATAGTCAATAAAGGCTATGTGTGTTTCAAGATTATATTCTCTTCTTTTTTCTATTAGTGTTTTGAGCGTAAATACGTTATCTAAAGAAGATCGTCCTTTTCTAAATCCGTTTGTTGTTCGCTGATGGTGGTGTCAGCTATTGGTTTCAGTCTTTCGGAGAGTATTCTAGTATATACTTTATAACCATCAGTTAGCAAACTTATTCCTCTATAATTTTCGCAGACTGATCTATCACCTCTTTTGTAAATGGGTTTTACAATAGCCACTTTCCATTCTTCTGGTATTTGACAATAGTTCCAGCATAGACTAATGAAGTACAACAGTCTCCACATTAGAGCAGGGCCACCATATTTCAATAATTCAATATTCATATTGTCTATTCTAGCAGCTTGTCTATTTTTATTCATTTTCAATGCACATTCTAATTCTTTCATACTTATAGGATCTATATGTTCTGGTACGTAATTTTCTTGGATGTCTCCATTGTCCTCTATATCACACCACAGTTCTTTGTAGTACTGCAACCAATCTTGTTCTTTGATAACATTTATATTGGCTGTGTCTTTCTCTTCTTTATTAAGATGTTTCAGCACTTTGTAAGCGTATTCCTTGCCGTCCGTGAGGATCACCTTCAATACAACTTATATAATAATCCCAGCTTTTCCGATAAGCTTCTTTAACCTTTTCTTTGCTTTTGCACATTTTCTTTTACTATCAAATCTGTTTTCTTGTGACGGAGTCTGGAGCATTTTCTGGTAAGCATTTTTCTTTGCTTTTACAGCTTCCTCGAGATCCTCTGTCCAGATTTTAATGCCTCTTCTTCTATAGTTTTTATACCTAAAGCAAGGTCTTCTTTTGCTTCCGCCTCCACAGATCTTTTTATATTTGCCCATTCATCTTCTACCTTAATGCTTGGTAAATTCATTGCCAAATGATGGTTAATACGATTTTTTATATAAATATGATATACTCTCATCTTTTAATAAGTTGCCAACTGTTGTATGTGACTCAATTCAGCGCCAGTGTCGGTTCCGCCCGATTACCCGGCATAACTAAAGAATGAGAATTTCTGGTAAAGAACAGTCGAAAGCGAAACATTGAAAGTTGGGTTCACTTAAACAAATAGAAGTGTTCTCGATTACATCTGTAATGTATCAAACAGCAAGAGTTGTTCATCCGAACAGTTTTGGATTACATATTGTTGCGTCATTTTCTTTGCTTTTACAGTATTTTTAAAACATCGTCATTAAAAAATTTATCGGGAACACAATTTTGTAAAATTTTACGTGGCTGCATGTCACAAATGCGTAGAAATATATTACTCATAATTTGTAGTTTTCTTATTCTTCATACACACTATCTATGTGTGACATTTCATCTGAATCTGGGATGGTGATGTAAAATGACTGTGTTAATTAAATATGGAATAACTCAAGTGTTCTTCTTCAATAAATGTAAAGTCTCGAACCATGTTATTGTGCGGTTATTAATAAAAATGGTTTAAAATAAAAATTGCCATTGTTAGAAAAAAAATTTCGAAAAAAATACTCATGTTTTTTAAAAATTGAACTTCACCTTATTTGATTTTTTATGAACACATTTCATTAAGAAAGAAAAATTGTCTCTTCATAATTGTAGTTGTAGGAAGACGCCAAAAAATGTTGATTGTTTGAAATTTTCGAAAAATCAGAGTTTTCAACCAACCTCATGTTGTGTGCGCTATTCTCTTAAATGACCTTCAGAATATCCAACAACAAAATTTAGTCAAACATTTTTGTCGTCATTTTTTTGAAAATTTGAAATTGTCCCAGAGACCTTATGAAAAATACACCTAAGTATTAAAATATCGTTTTCAAATTCAAGAAGCTACGATATCAGTCAGATCAATTGGGGAATATCAATTTTGGACATAATCGGCTGAACGGTTTAGTCCCAAGAGTTGTTCACAGACAGACTGACTGGCATTTTGCCGCTAATCGATTTTTCGTCATCAAGGAGCTATATGCAGATATTTGTTGTATCATGTGTTAGAGGATTTTTTTCTAAGTTTAACAACTTGATTTATGCACTTTTTAGTTTCCAGGACCCTGTAATAAGACCTTTTCTGTGGAGAATTCGCAGTTTTTTCGCACAGCATTATATAATTTTCACTATACTATGCATATACTCCGTATATATGTACGTATAGAGGAAAGTAAAAGTGCTGTCCAGTAGATTGAGCCCATATGACCTGAATCGTCTGGTGGAAATTTAATCTCAATATCTTGAAACGTTGATTTAGAAAATTTTTTGGAGTTCACGTTTTTTATTGGATAATCCTGTATATTTATAACTAATTGAACCATAAACCTGCCACAATAATGCAGCAGTTGATATGCAAATAATTTGTAATTTTATATAATTTTATAAGAGAAAAAGTATTTTTGCACTTTTGTGATTGGTGATGTACTGTTAGGAAAATGCATAAATAATTTGTTTAAATAGTAAAAGTACGTATGTTTAAATGGTAATAGAAGTGACAACCGTGACGGTGGAAGGTCACACAAACACACGCGCGGAATGAAATTCCACATCCCTCAATCTGCTATTGATGAAAACATCTGAAACGATTAAAAAAGCTGCGCTTCTCTAGGGCTCTAGGATACCCAGGCCAGGGGAGAATCGAAAAGAAGCAATTAACCATTTGGTGTAAGTATTTATTCTATAAAATGTAAGTACTTATATGGTGTAATTGCGCCTTATTGTGGTAACAGACATAATTCTCGTACCAAGTGCGTGACTGCTTACGACAGCTGACTTCATGCGACAGCAAGGCTTAAAGGAAGGGGCAACTAGTCATTAAATACATACTATTCAATTCTTACGTTAAGAAACAGCAGGATTTTTTTAAAATTAAAGACCTTTTGTACTGTACACGTAGTGTACTGTGCTATTGGACATTTCGTGAAGACTGTTTTTGTTGAAATATATTATTTAATATATTTGCAACGCATTGCAGTGTTCCTACGAGAGTAATTTAAATGGCTTGATTCTTAGATGTGTGCCTACTAAGTTATGGAATTTTCTTTGCAGGTTTTTCATCATCAGCAATTTCGTAGCTCATGGTACTAAGGGTTTGTTGTTATTATTATTATTATTATTATTATTATTATTATTATTGTCGCTTATTCCCCACTTACGGACCTGGCATGGCGTACAGTTGTATCCACCGAGGCCTGTCATATTTTTCCTGGGGCATGCACGTGGCTTATGTGGGGGATCAGTCAGTCCATTTTCACACATTCAAATTTGTTAGTATTCCCCAGGGGATAATATTTTGGAACTAATGATGATGAACGATGAAATAAGCAATCACAATCCTACCATGACACTCCACAAGCACAAACATGCCCGAGGCTGGAATCGAATTCACGATTCTTCGGTCCAAGACTAGCACGACACTACTGTCTTAGCGATCTCGTTTACCGGGATCGGCTTACTATTATTATTATTATTATTTGATTGTTATTACTCTAGAGACATATATTGGGAATTTGTTGAACATAGACAGCGCTATCTTTCATGTAGTGTACCTATCTTTTTTTGTCAAGGTGTTGAAATACGTCTCTTTTTCATACACATAAAGTCAATACAAGGGTCACGGAACGAAACGGCTGTGCCTCTGCGTGACTGAGTTAAGCAAGAAAATCATGTGATATCTCATTGAAAATCGTTATAAAGTTGTAACATATTCTGACGCAAACCCGCCCTGAACTATAACACTTTAATGCCATCCACAATTGTTGAGCGTCAGGGCGGTGCGCAGATATCTGCTCTTGCGAGCTATTGTTACCTCGGGGCAGTAGGCTCTTTTTGCGTGTTGAGAGCCAATCCAAACAAGAACACATTAACAGTTAAACAGGGTTTAATTGCCTCAAAAACCCACTACGTTTACTACAAAATCATCATCATACATAAACTTCAATGCAACATCAACACACAAAAATATTCACGTCAAAAAAACAAAGACAAATTCAAGACTCTTTAAAATTTGCACACTAAATAATTACTCAAAGAACTAAGGAATTCCTTTGTAACTAAATTTTGGCCAAACTTATCTCCAAATTTAATCAAACAGTTCGTGATCTTTAAATTAAGATTGGTACATTTCTTGCATAAGGTTACGTGAGCAAAACTGCGTACGATAGGGCACCACTCTCTCTACACTTCAGTTGCAACTACGAATAATAAATTAACTACATTCTATTTACAAACTCTTGAGGTAATAAGGCATCAAAAATGGCTCGTGCGTTATGAATCACAAAATGAATGTTGTATTGCCTCTAGAGTCCACTACTTCCACGTATTTTTCTCTTTTAAATTTCCCCTGGTGTGGCGCGAACTTGAACTAGATTTTTCGTGCTCGAACAGTTACCTTCCCCTTTCTGCTCATCTGGCCTTGCGTCCTGGCGCTGGCTGCCGCACGGACACCGATGGCTCGTGCAACCAAAGTCGAGACCTCGCCTCCGTCGACTCGTTGCCTCCTCGCGTGCTTTCCCTCTTCAGCTCCCGGCCCCTATTCTTCTCTCTTCAGCTCCCGGCCCCCCTTCTTCTCTCTTCAGCTCCCGACTCCTCTTTTTCTCTCTTATGCTTCCGGCTCCTTCCCCTCGTCCAATTCCGAGTGGTATACGCCCGGCTCCAATCTCGTCCAGCACGTCCGTTGTGCGCGCCCGGTGCTTTCGGTTACGCCGGCGTGATATAAGACTCTCGCCTCACGAAGCACCACGTGCCAGTGTCTCTTTCTCCTGCTGCAGATTATATTGGTTAAATCTCAGCGCGAACTACTATCGCAATTTAATAGGCGAATTCACCACTGTCATTGGAGAAAACTTTCTCTCAACATTAATAAAATTCGCGGACGACTGACTAGTACGTCTTTCTGACGTTGGACACTCCTAGCTAACGTCGTTACGGCGAATAATGCCAATACCAAAGAGCAACCGTTGGGTCGGCGATTCGGAACCAAGAAGAAGCTTCCGCTCGCGGGCTTGCGTTTTATGTGCCCTTCATGGTAGGGGTAACGCGGCGTCTCCCCCTCTCCGGCTGATGTACGTCATTTTCGTCGCGTCGTTCAGCGGACGCTGCGGGCGACAGTCTTTTCGGCCGCGGGCGCGCCCTTTTCGAAATGCGCCGCGCTCTCTTACCCGTTCTATTATTGGCGTTATTATGATGTGTGGACACGTATGACGAACCTCCACACATGCGTCCGTCACAATATATGTACTAGAAGATATATGGTAGAATTCAATATCACCGCATTTCATACAAAATATTTGTCGAGAACAAAAACCATTCCTGCAAATACTGATTAACTGCGTTAGAATGTTGCGTTCAGATCTGGTTATGAATAGAGTGCTGTCCATTTGTTCGCTGACAGCAAAATCAGTGTTGCTTGCCGTATCAGTATATGGCAAGAAAAATGAAGCAGAAAACATAGAATTGACATATTCTTCTTTATCCTAATGAGCATGAAGAAATTTCCGCACTTCCACAATAACGGGCCAACACATCACGCATGTGCGAGCGGAAGAGCTGTTTATTGCCCCGTACTTTATGATGAATTCACCAAGATGATAACAACGTTCCTGCCTAAGCGATTAATATAAAACATCCTCGAGCATATCCATAGCTTTTACGTCAAACTAATTTTTAATCAATTAAAGGCGCTATTCTCACTTTAACTGCGAAGGAGAATGTCTTTGTGGCGCTACTGCCCATCTCTTACACCGCCGATCGCACACGACGTCCGCAGACGATTCGTTACGATAAGGTGACGAGAACTCTAAACCCTCCTCCCACCACCAAAAATACGGAAGCAAGAAACACGCAGTCTGAACTGAACCACCATAAGAAAAGTGTCCTTTTTATAATTAAGACTTTTCCATTTCTGTGACGAATGTAATTTTTCTATCTCAAGGCAATAAAACCCTTCAAGAAGACAAACAAAAGACTTAAGATAAAAATAAGTTTATTTAAAATTGCAATTGGGGTTAATACAAATGGCAGTTCATTATCTATAACACATAGTATGCAAATAATAATATAAAATTTGTAAAATATTAATAAAATATAATAATAATAATAAGATCATAAGTAATAATAATAATAATTCAAACCAATGAGCAAAATGGATAGAACAAGCAATGTAATGAATCTTAACGTGCCTTGTTCTACCAATGTCCCATACCTGCTCAGAAACCGAGCTAATGTCACCTTGTCGACGTCTGGCCATCCCACGGATGTTAGTCCCAGGGACCCAGAGCCGGCAGTAGCTCGAAGCCATCGTCAGAGATGGACCCGGGATGAATTAAAGGAGGTGATGTGGTGCTTTTACTATGCAAAAGCGAAAAATGGGGGCTCAGAAATAGAAGTTTTCAAGGTATGGAGAGAGCGGAACCCAGATATGAGACCTACCCTAGACTCAAAGAAGCTTGCCAGTCAACGACGATACATACTCAGCAGTGGAAAATTCACAGCAGAACAACTTGCTGACATTGAGAGAAATGCGGAGTATGTACTTCGCTCGAACAATCCACATGACGAACATGTAGAACTTGAAAATGATGATCCCGTGGAAGGTTCATCTCTTTCCAGTGAAACACACGTCAGTGGTGAAAATTCATCTGGCAATGAATTACACGATAAGGACATGATGCGAAATCTCCTTCGGCGCGAGATAGAAAGAGTTAGTCAACTTCCGTTTGAATCTCGCGAACCGTTGAGGAGAATATACGAAAATGCCAAAGCTAAAAGAGTGATAGAAACAGTGAATTCTGTCTTAAATGAGGTGGTGGAGACCCCAGGCAGAGATCTAGATATTACTGAAATCAATCACATCATATATGCAACTGGATATCTAGTATCTCAGATAATTTTGGGGCCAGCCAAGAACACCGACGGCCGACAGCAAAACAGAGTAAACAGCTCTGTACCCCCATGGATGAACAGAATTATGAAACGGATAGCCGACACCCGGCGTGAAATATCACTCTTAGCTGAGGCATCTTCTAAATCAACGCACACCTCTAAAGTTCAACGAAAAATATTCAATGTTGAACAAAAATACCAAATTGAAAATGACACCAGCAGGCTAATGGTAGTTGAGAAGCTAAAAGAGAAAATTCAAGCATGGGCTCAACGAATTAGACGTTACAAACGTAGAATAGATTTCCGTGTACAGAACCGGTTGTTTGAAACAGACGCGAAGAGATTCTATCGCAATCTGACTCAAAAACCGAATGGCAAAGCTGTTACTCCTTCAAAAGATGACGTCGAAGCATTTTGGGCAGGAATCTGGGAGGAGAGCAGATCCTACAACAAAGACGCATCTTGGCTTCAATCTGAAGTTGATGCTGCCGATGAACTTGTAGAAACAGTGGAAGATGTTCACCAATTCTCGGAAGAGGACCTCTTCCAAGCAATTAAGAACATGGGAAACTGGAAGTCCCCCGGGATTGATAAGATCCAGATTTATTGGATTAAGAAATTAACAGCAATACATTCTCATCTAGCAAAGGCTGTTAATAAAATTTTAGAAAACCCAAAGGAACTCCCGGAATGGCTCACACGCGGCATCACGTATTTGCTACCCAAAGCGGGAGACAGCTCTTTGGCGAAGAACTACAGGCCAATTACTTGTCTGCCAGTACTGTACAAAGTTATAACTGCAGCCATAGCTGACAAAATGTACAGACATCTAGAGAAGAATCATCTAATGCCAGCTGAACAAAAAGGATGTCGTAAAGGCTCTTATGGCTGTAAGGAAATCTTGCTACTGAATAAAGTCATCTTGAATGATGTAAAGAAACGCAAACGTAATTTGAGCATGGCTTGGATTGACTACCAAAAGGCCTTTGATAGTGTACCACACGATTGGATTTTGAAGACCCTGGAGATCTATCGATTTCATCCTAGACTTATTGAATTTTGCAAGGCTAGTATGAAGTCGTGGAGTACCAGGTTACTAATACACAGCGGAAAGGAAGCAGTAGAAACCAGAAGTATTCAGATTAACAGGGGTATTTTTCAAGGAGATTCACTATCCCCTCTGCTGTTTTGCATTAGTTTGATCCCACTATCGAGACAGTTGTCGCAAGCTGACTTTGGTTACAAGCTCCATGGTGATGAAAGGCCAGTATCACATTTGTTTTACATGGATGATCTGAAAGTGTTTGCTAAGAATGAAGCGATTCTCTCCCAAATGCTGTCTGTCGTGAATGACTTTAGCAATGACATCTGCATGAAGTTTGGTCTTGACAAGTGTGCAAAAATCAATTTAAAAAGAGGGAAACTCACAACGTCTGAGAACATTGAAATTGATACGCACACTGTGATTCAAGATCTTGAGCCAGGTAAAACTTACAAATATCTGGGCATTGAAGAATGTGAGACCATCTCGAACGACACAATGAAAGAGAGAATTCGCAGGGAGTATTATAGAAGAGTGAGACTGGTCCTGCAGTCCGCTCTGAATTCCAGGAATAAAATATCTGCAATAGGTAGTTTGGCGGTACCTGTAGCCGAATACAGTTTTGGACTAGTGGACTGGACTGAGCAAGAAATTCGCACCATGGATCGAAAAACCAGAAAACTGCTAACAATGCATCATGTTTCCCACCCTCGAGCTGATATACATAGACTTTATGTGTCACGTAAGGAAGGAGGAAGAGGCCTCAGACAAATTGAGGCCTCCTGGCACAACGCAATAGTCGGGATGGGAAAGTATGTAGTCAGCCATCAAGATGACCCTCTAATGAGGCAGGTCATGAAATCTGACCGAAGAATGGGAAACAGAGGCATTGTTAGTGTAGCAAGAAGCATTGCGAAGAAAACTAGGCAAGACACGTCGAATAACACAGACACTGAACTTCTGATGCTGCTAAACATGAAGTGTGAGACACAAAAAATGTTAAAGAAATCGTGGAGAGACAAACCACTCCACGGACAATACCTAAAAAGAATGGACAAGGTGCAGATCAATAAAGATCAATCATTTATGTGGCTTAAAAGGGGAAGAATGAAGCCAGAATCGGAAGCACTTGTAATAGCTGCCCAAGATCAGGCCTTGAGAACACGACATTATGATAAAGCGGTTCTCAAAATTTCCCAAGATGATAAATGCCGCATTTGCCAGGAGCAAGTAGAAACCATTGATCATATTGTCTCAGCTTGTCCAATCCTAGCAAAGACCGAATACTTGAAAAGACATGACAGGGTGTGTAGCTACCTCCACTGGCAGATCTGTACCGCCCTCGAAGTTCCAAACACATGCCCCAAGTGGTACGAACACTCACCGAAACCGGTGACGTCTGTTGGATTGTGTACGATATTGTACGACCAACAAATTCAAACTGATCGCACGATAGCGGCAAACAAACCGGATATAGTTATCCGGGATTTGGAGAAAAAATCGTGTTTACTTGTCGATGTTGCTGTACCTTGCGATCAAAACGTCGTTACCAAGGAGGCAGAGAAACGTCTTAAATACAAGAGTTTGGAAATCGAGATCAGCCGAATGTGGGGCGTAAAAGCACAGGTCGTCCCGATAGTTATCGGAGCTCTGGGATTTGTTCCGCAAAATTTGAGTAAGAACTTGTCTAAACTCCCAGGTAATTCAAAAGACTGGGAAGTGCAAGAAATTGCTTTATTTGGAACAGCCCACATTTTGCGTAAAGTATTGTAGAGGCACTGATAGTCACCTAGATCTGCTCCTTAGGTAGCTGGTTGCAACCTGGAGTAGATTTTATATTCAGCCGACTCATAACATCTTTAGTCGTGATGTAATGAATAATAATAATAATAATAATAATAATAAAATCCAAAAACTGACGATTCCTAAAATAACAAGATACATGAGGAAAAAAGGAAAGGAACGTATATGTTCTAAATACCAACTCAATATTTTCTTAATTATGAACGCACCACACTGACATTAAACCTCACTTTATTTCACTTCACTTTACTTCACTACAGCTCTTAAAACATTTCTTTTGTTATTTCGCTGCTCTACACTGCACGACACCTTATTTCGATGGTAAAATGACGTAATCTATCTTACACATCGCTATATAACGTACCATGCTTAGTTAAAGTATTCATTTTCTTAGGAATACGGCAAATTATTTTCCTAAACTGTTCAACACTTCGAGGAAAGGGTGTTTTTTTCGGCCAATCTATTTCATTCCGATATCGTTCGATTTGGAAAAGGAAATTTCCCACGTTCGTTCTCTGCGGTCTTAAATTAATTTTGTGACGATGATATCCTCTACTGATGAATGCAGTAATACTTAGCCGCCGATTAATATCTTGATAAGCTGAAAGACCACTGTAAGATCTTGCTATTGATAGCCTATTTTCGAGTGAATCCCACTCTGCCGTTTCCTTGTCCATGAAAGTAAAAGATATATCCAAAGAAAGTCGTGGAAAATTCCCCAAAACAAATCGATAATCACGATACTCATGAAAGCGAAGAAAAAATGCCTTCGATTCCCAAAATATCAGCCTCCTACGGCAATGTTCCAGAGATACAAGGACAATAGCAATATGGCGTTTATGTCATCTCGTAGAGTACATTTTGTCAAGGTCCCCAAAACATAAAGAAAAAATTCAAAACTTTAAAGAAAAAATTGAAGCCGTATTTGAGAAAATCTTTTTTTTTTGTCTTTTGAAAATTTAACAGGTTTTGAGGACATTTGAAGATGTCCGAAGGGTTTCATGTAAAGTACCCCCAAAAATTAATGAATGTTTTTCAAAATGTCAGAGCATTGACTGAAGACAAACAGACAGAATTTTCTTCAATTTGGAAAAAATCTTACGCATAGTTTAGGCGCTAGTTTTGTTCACATACACCGGACAGACAGAAGGACGAACGTTTTTCTTTCAATTGTTTTTTAGCAATTTAGCTTTTGATTTACAGCGCCATGTAGTAGGGTTAGAACAGATTTAACAGCACGTAGACCTTCTCGGTGAAAAAACATGTAGAAGTGTCAACTTTCACGGAGATTCGTCTTACGGTATAGGAACCGACTTGGAGCTCCCACCACAGCATGGAACCGTCCCGCGCGGCTCGGCCCTGCTCGGCCCGGCCTCGTGACTCCCCCATTGCGGCCGGTTCTCTCCGGCCCGGCCCGGCCCGACCCAGTATTATTTGTTTGTAAATATTGTGTAAACAATGATTGCTGACCTTTTCACATTCTTAAAATGTGCCGTGCAATAATGTTTGTGAATATCTTTTGCATTACGCGAAAGAAAAAATAATGATTTAATGCACCAACAAATGTTTGATGAATTAAGTACATCACCCTGGTCGCAGGGAATGTAATATGGACCCGATGTACTTTTAAAAGGGCACATAAAATTTTCTCCCGTTTAGTTAAACGTAAATGAACGGAATCGCAAATTTGAACATTCACACACTTAGATTAATCTATTTGCTACGTAAAAATAAAAAAATAGGTGATTCCAATAATAAAATTACTCCTTACTTGGCTTATTACGGTGGGTTCGATTGTTGTCATTACGCCCAGCCATTGTGAACTAATGTCTGATGTCCTCACAACTGCAGTAAATATTTGGGGTAAGTTCCCGCGCGTAAGAGATATGTGTACAAACTCCGAAATAAAAAGTACGCCGGAACATTAATTCTAGTCGTAACCAGGAATTTTCAAAGTTGTGTTCTTTTAAAAGAACACTGGGTCTCAGGATGTTAAATGAGGTCGTACAGACCTCAAATAGAGATCTAGATATTATTGAAATCAATCACATCGTGTATGCAACTGGATATCTAGTATCGCAGATAATCTTGGAGCCAGCCAAGAACGCCGACGGTCGCTAGCCAGAGAGAGTAAACAGCTCCGTTCCCCCATGGGCAAAAATAATTATTAAACGGATAGCCGACACACAGCGTGAAATATTCCTCTTAGCCGAGGCATTTTGTAAATCAAATTACACTGCCAATTTTCAACAAAACATACTCCTTATAGAACAAAAATACCAATTTAAAAATGTTACAACAATGCTAATTGGAACTGAGAAGCTAAAAGAGAAAATTCAAGCACTCAACAAATTAGACATTACTAACGTAGAGAAGATTTCCATGTACAGAAACGGGTGTTTGAAACAGACGCGATGAGATTCTATCACAGTCTGACTCAAAAACCGATGCTGCCCCTCCTTCAACGTCGAAACATTTTGAAAGGAATATGAGAGAAAACCAGATCCAACAACAAAGACGTCTCTTGGCTCCAAACTGAAGTTGATGCTGCCGATGGACTCGTGGAAACGGTGGAACATGTTCACGAATTATCGGCGGAGCACCTCTGCCAAGCAATTAAGAACATGGGACACTGGAAGTCCCCCAGGATTGATAAGATTAAGATTTATTGGATTAAGAAATTAACATTACATTCTCAGCTAGCAAAGACTGTTAATAAAATTTAGAAAACACAAAGACACTTCCGGAATAGCTTACTCGTGGCATCACGTATTTGCTACCTAAAGCGGAAGTCAGCTCTTTGGCGAAGAACTACAGGCCATTCACTTGCCTGCCAGAATTGTACAAAGTTATAACTGCAGCCGTAGCTGACAAAATGTATAGACACATAGAGAAGAACCATCTGTTGCCAGTGGAACAGAAGCGATGTCGTAAGGGTTTGTATGGCTGTAAGGAAATCTTGCGACTGAAAAAAGTTATCTTGAAAGAAACGAAAACGTAATTCAAGCATGACTTGGATTGGCTATCAGAAGGCCTTTTAACAGTGTGCCACACGATTGGATTTTGAAGACCCTGGGGATCAATCGATTTCTTCCTAGACTTATTGAGTTTTTCAAGGCTAGTATGAAGTCATATAGTACCGGTTACTGATACACATCGTAAAGGGTGTAGTAGAAAGAAGTGTTCAAATTAACAGGGGGATTTTCCAAGGTGATTCGCTATCCCCTCTGCTGTTTTGCATTAGTTTAATTCCACTATATAGACAGTTGTCGCACACTTTGTTTCAAGCTCCATGGTGATAAAAGGCCAGTATTACATTTCTTTTACATGGATGATCTTAAAGTGTTTGCAAGGAATGAAGCATTTCTCTCCCAAATGCTGTCCATCATAAATGATTTTATCCATGACATCTGCATGAAATTTTGAAATTCTTGACAAGTCTGCAAAAATCAACTTAAGGAGAGGCAAAATGACGTCAGAGAACATTGAAGTTGATTTCCACAGTGTCATTCAAGATCTTGAGCCAGGTAAACTTAAAAATATCTGGGCATTGAAGAATGTGAGACTATCTCGAACGACACAATGAAAGAGAATTCGCAGGGGTATTATTGAAGATTGAGACAAGTCCTGCAGTTTGCTTTGAACTCTAGAAATTGAAAATCGTTAAAATGTTGTGACATATATGTACTAAAAAATATATGGTACAGTTCAATATCAACTCATTTCATCAGAAAATATTTGTCGACAACAAAAAGTGTTCTTGCCAATACTGAATAATTGCGTCAGAATGTTGCGTTCGTACCTGGTTATGAATAGATCTCGTGCTGTTTATTTGTTCGCTGACAGCAACATAATTGTTGCTTGCCCTATGAGTATAGAGTAAGAAAAACGAAACAAAAACATAGAATTGACATACTCTCCTTTTTCATAATGAGCATGAAGAATTTTCCACACTTCCTCCAGGACAGGGCCAACACATCACGCCCGTGCGAGCAGAAAGGCTATTTATCACCTCACATTTTACGATGAATTGACCAAGTTTATAACGACGTTCCTGCCTAAGCGATTATAATAAATCATCCTTGAGCCAATCTAAAGCTTTTACGTCGAAATATTTTTTAATCAATTTAAAGGTGATATTCTCATTTTAATTTCAAAGGAGAATGTCCTCGGTGGCGCCACCTGCCCATCTCCTACGTGACCCGATCGGACAACGTCGCGTTGCAAACGATTCCCCACCACCTAAATCATGGAAGCAAAACACCAGTCCTTTACTAAACCACCATAAAAAAGCGTTATCGTTATAAGTTAAGACTTGCCCCTTACCATCACGATTTATTTTTATACTGTTCAAATACGAATACCTATCTACGGGTAGTATACGTAGTGTACGGAATGTTATGGAATGCAGCGCGAAAAAACGAAACATATTTGACAGAAAAAATTCATGGCCGGGTCCTGATAACAAACTAGTGGTACTACAGAATGCCGCAGACATTCTAGTATTAGTTTTCTATTTCCTTGGGTCTGGGCTAGCTATTCAGAATTGCCTCATACTCGTGTCAGCTACAATCTATCGCCGCACAAATTACATTTTTTTTACATTTTCTTAATTATTCAGTTTTCTAATGGTATAACGGAAATATTAATTTTAGAATATTTAAGAACACAAAAGCCTCGTCCCTAATGGCAAATTTCTTTGAAAACTGTCGAGCAGGTTTTATGAAAATTGCGTTTAAGCGCTACTACGATCGCGAAATTTGAAGCTCTTTTCACAGAAAAAATTTGAGCTCTTCAGAAACTTCATTTGAAGCACTTACACTCCCAAATAAAATAATGTTTACAAGTTGCTGATAATGTGCCAATAAAAGGAGTGAGAGATCGTTCACACAAATCACATTTGTGTAATTAAAAAAAACTATAAGTCGTTTTCAAAAGAGCATGCTTACCTTATATTAAATGCCGATATCAAAAGAAACGCATATAAGCACGTTTCAAACTGGATCGCCCAAAGTGGGGCAGATTGTATCTAACACTATCCAAGGACATGAAAACGTTTTAATAGCAATGTGTGACTGTCTGTGAACGTGAGAATTAAATCTACGCCGTTTTTGGCTTTTTTTGCTTCGTTTTTGCCACAAAGAAGTTCGATAAAAATATTAGAATCACTTTTGAGAAAATTTTAAAAACCTTCATGCATCGAGAATCACCAAAAATGTAAATACTCGTTTGAAATTCGCAGGGCTCCGAATTCTGTCAGATGGACGTCGGAAAATCAATTTTGGAGAAGATCGTCTGAGTTGTTTAGGTTCCAATGTTGCACCCACACGGAAGGACGTTATGCCGTCAGCTAAATTTTCGAAGAGAGGACCAATGAAACGTGTATTCTGACTGTATATGTTAAAGGAAGTAATTTATATAATAAGAACTAATTATTACAGCGTATGTAGAATTTACAATAAAACTCGGACATTTTGAAAATTCCAATGTTCAAAAAGTGACGATTCAAATCTCATGCAATGTAGAGTGTATTTGAAGAATTTACTAAAAAATTATGTCGTATTTGCAAAGCATTAAGTAATCGTTACCAATAATAGGAGAACGGTTGTGTTGTTGCAGCCCCCAGGCACCCGGAGAAAACAAGTGGCTTGGGGCAACAGATCCACGAGGACCTTTATTGGAAGCAAATGGTCCTCCCGACACCCCGCCATAAAGAGAATTCAATTCCCCAGAAAAAATAAATTACTTATACCGGTTTATTTGAATTAGAAGTAAATAAAATATTAATTTTAGTGAAGAAAGTTTCGGGGACTGCGGTAATGTGCCACATCTGCCCCTTCCTTTCTGAGCTCATTGTGCAGAACAATTAGTTTTCTCATTTTTCTATTTGCCATTACGTGAAGACGGGGTAGTTGTTTCTGCTAGCTTGTTACCAGAAGGTAGGCAATCGATAGTAACTTTTTTGAGCAATTGTTTTTTCGAGCGAACGAACCTCACGTTTTCCATCGCGTGAGCGTGTTCCTGTACACCGCATAACCCTTGGCAAAGTTCTCCTAGCGGGAGGTCAAGCTACACGTCTTGGAGGGCGCTCGCGATGTGCTAAACATACGAATATTGAAAGTTTGCGTTGCGACCTGCAAACACGCAATAGGGTCGTAATACGTCTATTAAATTCAGTTTACTTTTATTCTAAAACGCCGTCTACAATTTTTTTGACAAAAGAATAAGTAAAGAACACATTTCAGAAGCTGAAGAATAATGTTATCAATTCCCAGTCTTGCTTTTAAGTTACAATAATTATTTCTCGCCAGAATCACCCACATCGTCCGAAAACTTGGCCAGGTCTAACCAAATTGTATTTAGGGACTGTTTTAGACATGGTTCACCAATTTGAGTCTATAGTAGTTTTCATGATGATGGTTGTTTCTTCTTTGTGCACAAGTACTCGTACACCTTCCCCGAAACATCTAGGGACGATTTCTGCTGCTGCCCGTCCTTCCAGGAAAAACAACGGAAGCACCGACAGGAAACAAAATGTCTCATCCTGCTGAAGAGGAGTTAATTGCTGCGTTTCATCGTTGTGACGAAAAGACGATGGCTCAGTTCCAAATTTTGAACTACTGTTTGTAAGTCATATTTATATTCTATCATTGAAAAGGTCTGTTAAGTGAAATTACAATCCAATGGTTTTCTCAGAAACCAACTAGTCCTAATTCGAGATTTTGCAGGAGACACCAAAAACCCTCATTGTGTTGACATGCATAATGATAAATTTATGATCTTTCTTTGCCTTATATCTTTCAGTGTTTGAGACTTGACGAAAATAAATGTCCCAGAAGATGGCACAAGTTGTAGGAAATAACTAGGAGAAATATTTTAAAATATCGTATTTTGACTTGTTTGGTTTTTGTAAGAAATCCCTCAATTTTCTAGCTTGTCAACGTTCTGAAATGTATAACTCTTTCATGATGGCTAAAGGCACAGTAAAATACAGTGTATCTTTTAATAATTGGTACCATGCAACTACAAAATGGGTTATTCTGTGGAACGATCACCACTTTTTGTTTTAGTATTGCAAAACTCTCTATCAAAATTCTAAAGCCACAGAATAATACTGTTTATATTTAAAAATGGTACCACGCACTACAAACGAGTTATTGTGACAAACGATGACCACTTTTTACTTTCCCGTATACGTAATTATCACGGAGTGATATACGTAGTATAGGAAAGTTATGTAATGCTGCGCGAAACTAGTGGTGCTACAGAATGGCACAGACTTTCCCGTATTACTTTTCTATTTCCTTGTGTCTTCGCTGCTATTCGGAATTACCACATACTCTTTCTGCCAGCTACCATCTTTTACCGCCAAAAGTAATTTTTTTTCATTTTCCTAATTTTTCGGTTTCCTATTGGTAGAAAGAAATATTAATTTTTAGAATTAAAAAAAACCTGGCCGTAAATGGCAATTTTCTTTTAAAAATTATGTACCGTTTTTCAGATAATTCCGTTTTAGCGGTACTAAAAATCGAGATTTGAAGCTCATTTTCACAGAAATGTTTCAGTTATCAAAATGCTTTCTTTGAAGTTATTTGAAGCACTTACAATCACAAATATAATAATCTTTACTAATTGCTCATAATGTGCATATTAAAGATGTGAGAGATCTTTAAAAAGATTACAATTATGTAATATTTGAAACAACAAAAAATACCTCAATATAAACTTTACATAATACTAAAGAGTGCAATTAGCACTATCCGTTACAAAAGTTTCAAGAAAAAATTTGCAGCCATTTTGAGAAAATGGCGTTTGAGCATCGCTGAAATGCCAAAATTGAGCTACTTTTCACAAAAAACGGTTGTGTTTTTCGGAAACATTACTGGACTTTTTTAAAAATATATAATCGTAAATACAATAATGTGAAAAAATCGCCGATAATGTAAATATTAACGACGTGAGAAACAAGTAAAGAAAATTTACATTTTTATAATTTTTGAAAAACCAACCGTTGAGCAATATGGCTTTCAAGTCATTTGATAGAGTACATTTACCACTATCACTATCAAAAGTTTAAAGAAAAATTTGGAGCCGTTTTTGAGAAAAACTTGTTTTTATAATTTTTTAAAATTGCATATATAGCACGCAATATTGCGCGAAAAATACTAAATTTTCACAAAAAAATGTACAGGACCTTAAAGAAAGAATCGCTATTAAGAAAAAATTGTATTTGAAGGGAAATCTCTATCTTCATCTTTGTAGTTCCAGAAAGACGCTGTAAAATTTTTAAATTTTGGCAATTTTCAATATTCTGAGTTACCCCTGAAAATCGGACCGATGCCATGTAATAAGTGTATTTTACTCTATTCATACAAGAAATTTAAAGAAAAATTTGGAGCCGTTTTCGAGAAATTTTGAAAATCCTCGGGGCTTCATGTAAAGTACTCCCAATTTTGAAGAACCTTTTTCAAA
>JAHLJT010003289.1:0-19921 GCA_031308135.1 Acheta domesticus | reverse complement strand
TTAGTGTAGTGACAGTGTGACTACAGAGTCTGAAATTCTGATCATCAATGGAAATGCACCACCTACATGTTCTGTACGTAATAATACACGTATGTATATCCATCTATCTATCTATCTATATAGAATGTGTGCCAAAATGTGCCACAAAGTGTGTGTATGTATATATATATATATATATATATATATATATATATATATTGAAACGCACCGCGCCTCTAAATAGAAACGCGATACATTTCAACTTAAACAACCAGAGAACATACAAACGGCGCGAGCATAACTAGGCAGCATGGCAACACGGAGGGGAAGGGGGGCGTCACGTGGAGCGCGAGACACGAGGGGAGGACAGCGAGAAGTCGGTTGAGAAGGGGAGACGAGCGGAAGCCACGCTAGCGGACGGAGGTGGTGCGCGAGCGGTGCGAGTTATTTGGGGAAAAGTACCCCTAAGTGCTGAATAACTTAATAGACTTGCATAGTATTACATTTCGGACCGTTAAAGAAGTGTGATGCAGACCGAACAGCATTGGGAAGTCAACGGATAGAGTGTATGGTAAACCGAAGAGTGTGAAACCCGCCTGTAGCGTGAGCACATGCATCGCGAGCGTAGGTTTTGGAGAAAGATAGAATGTGTAGTGCACAAGACAGTGACTGAACCAGTGATCATTTGTGAGACCGATCAAGCAGTGTCTGACGGGTTTTCAGTGTATAGGAACTTTCCATAAGGAAACTGTATGATGACGCGTGAGGAGAACAAGAACACGTGGGTATAGGTTACCGATATTTCACCGGTGATTCAGAGAGTAATATAGTGTAACGTGTTTAGCATAATCAGTTACAACCCAAATCTGGAATTCAGACTGTCAGGACAAGCATAAGTTAATTAGATGCACTAGTGTAGAATATACGCGTGGAGCAGCGTGAGGGGCGAACACTTGCCTACTCATCTCCGGCTGGGGGCCGAACGGCTCCGGGACCACGCGACGGGAGCCGAAGCCGCCGCCACCATCGGCGCCGGGCCCCAACGAAGCGACGTGACCCAGGTGGCAACAGGTATGATGCTAGCATTGAAGGTATTAAGTTTTGGTACCAAAACATAGTAATCATTGCATAGGGGATCAGTGTTCGAAAGTGTAATAGTGATATTAGATGAATAAACATCAAACTGTCGTTGTATAATAAACTGTATGTATTTATTGTACCCCGAACATCCCAGGGTCCACATTCGCGAAAAAGATCCCGAGCCCTGCCTGAAACAAACAAATTTATTGTACCGTGCCACTTCACGGGTAAGTCACGATTGACCCCGAGCAGTCGGTACGTCACAATATATATATATAAAATATATATAAAATATTTATTTCTTGAATTGTCCAATACAAAGTGTGTGTGTGTATGTATATATATACACACACACACTTTGTATTGGACAATTCAAGAAATAAATATTTTACAGGATTCTCAGACCAGTGATGATAGTATATGTAGGCCTAATGAAGGGGCAGATGCACCTATTGTCATGAATGGAAATCCATTGCCTACACGTTCTGTAAGTAATTAAATTTATTGTTTCCCCTTTTTGTGTTGAACAAATATATCTACAGATATACTTACAAATATTTCACAAAATTTACTTACTCTAGAGATGAAAGTGTAAATATCGAGTCTGAAACTATGGTCATCGATGGAAATCCATCACCCACATGTTCTATAAGTAATGATATACAGTGCCTTCTTTGTTTTAGACAATTCAATGCTAATAAATGCACATAACATGTTATATACATATAAATATTATATAACATATAATATACTAAACATACTCTTAATATTTTATAGAATTCTCAAATCAAAGGGATCATGCACTCTTAATTGAAATTATAGGAACTGCTAAAACTATTAAATATAGATGGAAATTCATCCCCTGAAAATTCTGTTTAATAATACTATGAAGATTTATAATGTTACATTTGTAACTTGTACACAGAATATGTTATACATTGTGTACTATCCTTCAGATATTAATTACTCATTAATATAATTCTACTGCACGATTTTGTTATTGTGCAGGTTCCACAACCTTGTGACACTGTAGATGATTATAACCTTGAAGACTTCATAGAAAACCTACATTCTGGAGTTTCTATGAAGTTTAATTTCTTCCGGGTTAACATCGGTGTAATGATTAACTTAGTAGCAGGAGAAACCTGTACAGATCTGGATATGACCAAATGTATGTTAATTAAGAGTGATATGACACCAGAGGTAAGTTTTTATTTCATATATAAAAAATCTACTATGCTACTTTATATAAATTTATATACATGTATAAAATAAATAATGAATTTCTATCTTAGATTCTTATAAATGGACGTAATGTTGTCACAAATATAGAGAGGAAAATAAGGTCGTTCCCAGATTTTTTATCTTTAATGGACACCTTACGTCAAATGCCCATATGTAAAAATGAAATGCGGAAACAATTGTGTTCTGGTGTTAGGAGATTAAAAACCAGATCAGAATATTGTCAGCCATGTGGAATGGAACAGCGAAGAATTGTGGATTGCCATCAAAAAAAGAAAGTACGGGGGTTGTTTAAAAGGATAAAGGTAAAGTAAACTTTAGGGAACATGAAAATGAAAATTGAGCGAATGGGAAAGAATGTAAGAGATAAAATATGTAACTTATAAGCCATTCATTTATACACAAATAAATATTGTGAAAAAGGCTAGGTTTTCCCCGAAGTTCATTGAAATTAAATAAATCTTAAAGATTTGTTAAACCCTTTATGAATAATTTCTTAGCTTACACACTTTTCCTGAAATTAATACTTTTTAAATGATTGTAAATGAACTATGGAATTTATAATGTATTGTAATTATTATTTTGTTTCATTTATGAAATACTGTAGCTCAAGAACACAAAGGAAAATGTTAAAATGTTGCAAGACAAATGCAAGTTAATTGAAGAAGAAAGCATTGCAGAGAGAATACAAAATTTACCACGGGTGCAGCAGCTTGGTTTCAAGCTTGCCTCAAAGCCGCAAAATGTGCCACAAAAAATGGCAGAAGATACACTTTAGATTGGATTTATGAATGTTTATTCATAAGAATAAAAAGTCGTGCAGCATACGAGCACATCCGCAAGAAAAATATTTTACCAGTGCCAACAATAAACACCTTACATTCCTACTTAGAAAATATTAAACCATCCTATGGTTTTGTTGAAAATGTATTCAGCTGTATGAAGCAAAAACAGAAGGGCATGATTCCTGAAGAGAAAAGAGGTGAGATGTTTTGTTTTAATGAGGACAAGTCTTCTAAAAACTAAAATTGAATGGCTTGTATTCATTGTAAAGTCAATGGAAACTACAAGGTGTATTCAATTAATAATAATTCTTAATAATAGGATTTTAAGAAGAGTTGGAAAATGTTGCCATAATTATAGGTTCCCAGAAAAGCTTCTGCAACAAGTAAATGCTAATGAAAAATATAAGTCAGATTCAGAAAATCACGATGATTTAACCATTTAACCATTAAAGTGTTGAATAAACTCAAATTTTAACTTTCGTTGAAACTAAAAGTTTATATAATTTTAATCTACGTTTATTTTTATAATTATATAACATAATGAATGTTTATACAATATTTTATAAGCTACATTTACACCAATTTAAAGTAAATTAATAAAATTGAATAAAATGTTACATATACAAATATTTTTGAGTTATTTCCCTATTCGATATTAAAAGTTTTGTTGTAATATGTTTCTTTATGTACCATTATTATTCGCGTTTCTTTAGCGGAAAATTGTTTGAATTTCGCGGGATTTTGGCGGGAATTTTTAAACGACATCTAGCGGGATTTTAGCGGGAAATGGAATCAGTGTGGCGGGTCTTGATCGTCCGCACCTGGCAACACTGGCTGCAACCAAGATGATGTTCGAGGAAAGATTATTAATGCAGTTTCTAGCAGGTCTGAGAGAGGAAATAGGTCGGTTCGTTTCGGTGCGTAATCCAAACACAATGCTAGAAGCAGTAGCGTTTGCAAAACAAGAAGAAGCGATTGCTAGGAATTATGCGTCTGCGACACGAATAGTCAACTCGCTGAACTCTCTTGGCGGCAACCCCTCTGCAAGAGTACGCACAGTGGGCAACAGTGCCGCAATCGGCGGTACAAAATTCTTTTTATGCGCCCAACTCGCCGTAAGGATATACGCAACAGGCAATACCGCCACAACCGTCTGTGCCGGAGCAGAGTTCCGCCTTTCCCTCTGATGGTAATATAAGAGAGGGCAACCGAGATTCCTCATCGGCATTGCCGTTCGGTGCAGGTTCGGAGTTCTTTGCCATTCAGCATCCACCCCGAGGTCGGAGCCCGGGATTCGCACAGCAACCACCGCCACCTCCTCGACAATCACTCGCAGCGAGAGTGTGCTATCATTGCGGAAAACCAGGCCATTTTTCGCGAGATTGCCCGGAGAAGAAACGAAAGTTTTGTAATTGCGGGCAGGCAGACCACAACATACTGAAATGCCCATTGATAATACGTAGTAAATGTAAAGAATCCGGCCACAGTACGGTAGACATTCAAAAACAGGACGTGAATTCGGAAAACTGATAAATCCCGACCACGAGGTCGGGGATGAAGCATTAGCCGTTACCCCGTCAGAGGGCATGACAATTAGTGTAGGTATTTTAGGACGTCAGCACCAATTTCTGGTCGACACAGGAGCTGCGGTTACTTTATGCGATTTCAAAATTTTTCGAAACGGATACGCGCTTGTACGCCCGAAGAGGAAACTCACGTTTTTCGCGCTAGTAAGATGAATGCGGGCGGGACAGCGGAGATACGCGCTTGTACGCCCTGAGCCCCTACCAACCCCTACCCCTGAGCACTAGCGCCAACCGTACAAATTGGATGATGCGTTCGTTGCCATATTAGGGGCAAGAACAGCACGTGCGAGATTGTGAATCAGTTGTGAATGGACTTTTTACGTGCTTCTGTGCTGAACAGGTGCTGAATAAAGTGCGTTTGTGAGCATCCACGTGTGTTTTCAGTGATCACATGCTTCTTTGTTTGTGTTCAGTGTTGTTTAACACATATTCCAAAAATATTGAAACATGGTAAAATCGTGTGCTGCATTCAATTGCACGAACTCTGAAGAACTTAAGAACTCTGGTATATCATTTCGTAAGTAAGTACATAGAATTCTATTCTGTGTGAGGTTATTATTATTCCTTGTTACAGTTCTCATTGTCCTTTTACTCTCAGGTTTCCTCTTAAGGTGCGTGTCCACTAGAGAGTAACTAGCGCGAGCTAGTCTCGAGAGAAGCTCTCAATGCCCTGTCCACCTGCGAGCGATTCGCAGAAATTCCTTCCTCTCGAGAGTGAACTCGCGGCGCACTCTCAAGATTACCTCTCAATTGTCTGTCCACCAGAGAGCAGTGCACTAGCTCGCGAGCTGCAATTCTGTTGAGTTCATTTTAAGATGGAGGCAAAAAAGAGGGCGGCTGCGGCATTTATTATTTTATACGCTTCTTTGCAAAAGAAAAAAAGAAGTATATGGGTGAGAAAGTGGATTGCCCGTCGACCACAGATGGGTGCTTGCTCGTCACTCGTGAAGGAATTGGAACTTGAGGATGCCCAACAATTCCGAAACTTCTTCAGAATGACTGCTGTGGAGTTACAGTATCTTATCGAATGTGTTGGACCAGCAGTAGCCAAAAAAGACACTAAAATGAGAGACGCAATTAGTGCTCGAGATAGGATAATGGTTACGATTAGTTTCCTCGCATCAGGTAACTACTTGATTGTTGTTTACCTAACCTAACCCCCTTTTCACATAGCTTTAATTTTTCTTGTATCTTGCTAAAAAAAGTGTATAAGTTAAAACAATGTGCCAACAGGTACAGTATTAACTAATTCTTTTATTTCCATGTATATGTGAATGCAAATACTTCTACTAAATGTACAGTTGAAAACATTTTGTACTATTTCCTTTTAATTCTAGGTGCATCATATAGCTACATGCAAAATTTATTCCGTATCCCTACCTGTACAATTGGAAGAATAGTATTGCAAGTAACAACTGCAATATATGAATGTATGAGGGAGCAGTATTTGAAGGTAGGTGTTTTATTGTAAATGAACTTTATGGCTACTAAATTGATCCAATAAACAGCTAGGAGGAATGAATGTAAAGACAAGTTTCATCAAAATAAATTAGATGGATCAGGAATGTTGCCACTTCTTTAATTGAATAATTTGTCTTCAGGATATTCTAGAATTTGACACAAAATTGTCAACTTTTAGACTAAACCCATCCTTTTTTGTCTTAATTAGTTGTTAAAGGAATACACACAACAAAAATATCAAACTACATTTCAAAATCAAGATTTATTTATTCATCTTGAATTACTTCTACACTAATAGGTACATTATTAAATTCATTTTCGTCTTCTTCTATGACCTGAAGAACGGCCTGCCTTATCAACATCTTTAACTTTCTCTTACTCGACTCTAAATACAAGTTTCTTAACTCCATTGCCACATATTCTCCAAATTCAGCATTTGAGTCTTTATCTTTTTCCATAATTTCAATGGCATTTGCCAGCGCCTTTTCCAAATTATTTTTTTTTTTTTTTGATGGCCCTGGTTGAGATTCTTGATTCCTGAGTGGATCCTGGATTCTCATCTTGAGGCTCAGGAGCCTGTGGTTTCTCCTATAAAATAGAGCAAAAATAATTATTAGGAATTTTTTGAAAAACTGTAAAAAAACTTAACATATTAGTTGCAAAGTATTTTATAAAGACACTCAAATATTGTATGTTTTTTTGTTTCAGTTCCCAGAGTCAAGTCATGAGTGGAAAGAACATGCCAACGCATTTGAAAAAAGATGGAATTTCCCTCATTGTATAGGAGCACTGGACGGCAAGCACATTGTCATGCAAGCTCCAATTCATAGTGGCAGTCACTATTTCAATTACAAAGGCTCTCATAGCATTGTTTTATTAGCTGTTGTAGATGCCTACTATAAATTTTTGTATGTAGATGTTGGATGTAATGGGAGAGTGTCTGATGGAGGTGTTTTTCAGAACTGTTCTTTAAATGAAAAACTGCAAGACGGTTCAATACAATTACCAACTCCCGATGCTTTGCCCGGGAGAACTATGGCAGTACCCTATTGTTATGTGGCAGACTGATGCTTTTGCCGTGAAGTCATTCATTTTAAAACCATATCCTCTTCCGGAACCAACCTGCTCCACAGAGAATATTTAATTATCGCCTCTCCCGAGCAAGACGGATAGTGGAAAATGCGTTTGGCATAATAGCGAATAAATTCAGAGTTCTCCGCAGTCCCATTAACCTTCAGCCTGAGAGAGTAAAAAAAATTGTGCTTGCAATTTGTGTCCTGCACAATTTTCTCATATCACAGAAGGACAATGCTACAAATTACTTGGTTCCAGGACTTATCGATACGGAAAACGAAGTGCATGAGACCATCCAAGGGAGTTGGCGTGATGACCCTCCACCGTCAAATTCCTTTTTAGATTTAGAACAAGGCAGACTTCATAATTATAGTCAACGGCAAAAGGAGGTTAGAGAGGAGTTCGCCAATTATTTCATGACTCCTACTGGAGAAATAAAGTGGCAATACAAGTATATATAATTACAGATCAATGTACAATAATTTAGGTTATGTTAGGTAAATATTGTACATGTAAGCATAGGTAGTTTCAATACTTGTAAAATTTTATTTTTACTACATGATTATGTGTATGTATGCACTTGAATAAAGATTATGTATGCACCTGTATCTATTGTTTTCATTAATAGTATTGTCTTTAAATCTCAATGTACATGTGGATTTCCTGTAAATGGCTTGAAAAGTGCTTATTCGAACTGTTCCATACATATAAAAGGTCAGTAGGATAAGAAAAAAAAAAGAATATGCAATGAGTGAAAAGAAACACTTACTACATTTGATTCGGTCTGACTGGCAGTCAGACTTGGTAATAAAAATTTTAGGGCGTTGAAATATTGCCAGTTCGAGGAATATATTTCATTAGCCCCCATTCCACTTCTTTTCTTCCTAATTTTTTTATTTCTTGCGAAACCTGGAAAAGAAATACTGATAACAACAATACATTACTGGCAGATATGATGTGCAACACACATTGTTTAACTTAAACATCTGAAGAACTCATACAATAGTTTTAGAACATTTAATGGGATTTTGTATATTATAAATTATTATAGACAGTCAAATTCTTTCAGTAGGCTAATTTTTTAAGCGTAGCACTTGAATAAATATGTTCATCACTTTAGCAGATAAAACACGTTGTTTCACATTTAAATTACCAAATTTCTAGAGGTTTTACTACGATGAAAAAAAAACCAATTCCCATTATTTTTCTTGGATGTAGTATAAGCTCTATAACTTTCTTGAAATGTAAAATCCCAGAATATAAATAGAGTAATTTTTTGCTTACCTGGTTCCGCAAATTATGTATCTTCCTCTTCACTTCGTCTTCGCTACACCCAAATTCTTGGCATATTTTAATCATTTCTCGATTTTTTATTTCTCTATTCTTAAAATTTGGACAACTTGTGTCCCAGAGGACAGTGGCACATTCATACATCGAAATTAGATGCATCGTCTCCTCACTCGTCCACTGCTTGCAGGTCTGCTTGGCCATGTCGCACAAATGCTCTCAACCACTTCCAGCACGTTTCGAATACTGAGAGCAAGGAGGTGCGAGTCCTCACTCAGGCCTGTCCACTAGCGAGTAGTACCGATGGCGACCGCTCGCCGCGAGCATTGCACTGCTCTCTGTTGCCTACTCTCAGAACTGTGTCCATTGGCGAGAAACGCTCTCGACACAAACTCGCGAGAGCGTAGCTCTCAAGTGGACACGCACCTTTAGAGATGCAGAAAGACTTGCAGAGTGGCAGGGAAGAATCAGGAGGGAGAAATTTACTCCCACAGGACACAGTGTGTTATGCAGTGAACATTTTGAAGAAGAATGTTTTTGATTATAAATTCTATGTAGGTTTACGAAACTTTATGACCCCTTATTTAATGTATTTAAAAAATAACAGCACTGTATTAATTTTGTGTAACACAAAATTCACCTGTTGAAACAGCATTCAATTATATACTGCTAATGGTTTTCAAAATATTTACATTCAAATTAGGGCTCTGAAAAAAGTTACATGAAACTGCTAATCATTTTCGGTTGAGCCAGGGTTTCGGGTGGCACGGTTCCTTTGGTTCCTTTTGTGATTCATTTACTCTCGTGAATCACCCGCCACGGTTCACTTACTGTTCGCTTCAGAGCTGGCGAAAAATTATGTTGGCATTGACTAGCTTTGACGGGTCAAAGCATAAATTTACACGAAATAACCATGCGTCAAAGCCATATGAAGATATACATTCACAAATTTACGAACTATTTCTTCTTCATCACGACACTTTTCAAATATCACTTCACATTGAAAATTACACTTCACAACACTTTTTTTTAAAATAAAACTTGTTTCTATGCTGCTTTGCTTGCTGCATGAACTCAAATATTAGTATAGAAATGGTTTTAGATTTTAAAAAGCCTTCTCGTAATATCATATTCAGTTGTTTCTATAACAACAAAATTATTTACTTTTGAATGCAATTCAATTACGCGAAGCATGTGTGGTCATGATTTTTCGTATTTCAAGACATCTTTTAATAGATTTTGTGTGTCTACCGTGATGGAAGGTGTAAATGCAAGATTTATTTACTGATTTCTTTAACATATTATGTAGTATTTGATTTAAAAATAGACGAGTTGTTTTTTAGTATTAAAATGGAGGATTTGAAAGGTGATAATAAACATGTAAGTAGCATGTGTTTGTGAAATAGAATTGGTTTTAGATATTTATTTTATTAGCTTAACAAGTTATTTTTTATTTCTTATTATTTTTTTAAGCTTAACTTCGTAAAAAGTACGTATTTTTCAGAAACAAGCTTGACGTTTTCTCGTGTTATAAGGGTGTAATTCGTGCAGAGACACTACACTAATTTTCAGTATTACTCTGGTAATGGTAATACAATTAAAATTGTATAATTTCAACGAATATGTGAGTGGATTTTTTTTCTTTTAAAATATCGCTTTCTTTAACATATTAAGTAGAATTGGTTTAAAAAACAGACGAGTTGGTTTATTGGTATTAAAATGTGGGGTTTGAGGGACGACAGTCCCTCAATAAAAAAAGGTTAAAAGTAGCATGTGTTTGTGAAATATAATTTATTTGAAATATTGATATTTTTGGTGTTTTTAGTGTTAAAATGGGGGGTTTGGGGGACGATAGTCCCCCAATAACAAAAGGTTAAAAGTAGCATGTGTTTGTAAAATAGAATTTCTTTTAAATATTTCTATTTATTGTGTTAACATAACGAAATTTACTGTCTCGGCACATTTTGAAGAGTTAAAATGGGGGGTTTGGGGGGCGATGGCCCCCCAATAACAAACGTTTAAGTAGTATTGGTTTGTGAAATAGATGTTATTTTAAATAATTATATTTATTGCGTTATCATCATAGTTTTCTTCAGATTTTTTATTGTTATTTAACACCCATTAATTAATTTAAAATCGCATTAAGAAATGAGTTGTTACTATTTATTTGTGAAATTTTAAAATTACATTTTTTGTTCCAGATATAAGATGTTCTCCATTTGTTATTGTTATTTGTTCGCATTTTTGTTAAAATTGAATTATGTCTTTTACAAGATTTAATTTTTAAAAAATTGAAATAATTCCAACGAATACGTGAGTTATACTTTTGCCATTTATATTCTGTGGCTTAGAGAGCATTTAAAAATTTAATAAATATCATTTAGTTAACTAAATAGAAGAGTGGCTCTTTTTAATAACAAAAAATGTGTGGTTTAAGTAGTAAAGAATGTTCAAGTAGCACGCGCTTGTGAAATAGAATGTATTTTAAACATATTTATTACGTTACCATGTTGAACGCGATTAGTAAACAAGGATTCGGTTCATTGAGTCGATTCCTCTCTAGTGAACCGGATCAGTGAACCAAAGGAATACAACCACCCTAAACCCTGGTTCAACCTCATTTTCAAATATTTACATTATTAGGCGGCTCTGAAAAATATATAATCAATTGTTTTCACAATAAATAAGTGAAAGAAACATTACGAAAAATTATTCAGCTATACATTTATACAAAAATTAATTTATGCAGTTTATCTTGTAAGTCGTATTTTGTATTTTGTAAATATATTTTGTAAATAGTCTCTACATATGATCAAAGGAAATATTGTTCTGGATTTATTATATGTATTTACTAGACCCTGAAGAAGAAGGCAAATGTCCTTCGAAACGTTGGGAAAGATTGTTTAATAAAAATATCAATATTGGGTTGAACCAGGGTTTAGGGTGGCACGGTTCCTTTCGTTCACTGATCCGGTTCACTAGGGAGGAATCGACTCAGAGAACCGAATTCTTGTTTACTATACTGCGATTTTTGTAGGAGGAGCTCTCAAGGCCACTCAAATCCCATCTTCGCGATGGAATATGTCACGGCATTTCGCGTCTTTTCTCGGTCTTGCCGGTAGAAGTCGCATGATCGCAAGCACTGCTTCATACGGTCGCGATCGTGCGAAATCTAGCGGAACGACTGTGAATGATACGAAATGCCGTGACATATTCCATCGCGAAGATGGGATTTGAGTTATCTTGAGAGCTCTTCCTACAAAAATCGCAGTATATTCGCGTTCAACATAGTAACGTAATAAATGTCTTTGAAAACACATTCTATTTAAGAAGCGCGTGCTACTTGAACACTCTTTACTACTTAAGCCACTCATTTTGTGTTACTTATGCCACTCGTCTATTTAGTTAAGCAAATGCTACTTATTACATTGCTCTATAAGCCACAGAATATAAATGGGAAAAGTATAACTCACGTATTTGTGGGAATTTTTATACATTTATTTTAAGTTATGAAACAAAAATATAAAAACAACAATAATAATAATAATAATAATAATAATAATAATAATAATAATAATAATATAAACGTAGAATTTTAAGAACCTGAAACAAAAAAAAGTATTTTAAAAAATAATACAATATAAAATTTAAACCAATATCAAATAATATTAATAACTCACTATTAAATAGAATGAAAGATAAATAACGAAGGAAATTGAAGAAAAGCGAAGAAAAATTTGTTGAAACAGCGTAATCTCTATAACAGAAAAACATACTTTTAAAAAGAATACAAACTAAAATTTATGAAAACCAATAGGAAGTATATACTAATAACTCACTTTTGAATGCAATTGAACGATGAAAAAAAAATTAATATAAACAGCAACTCAGAAAATATAAACAGAAAAATTAAAGTTGAAAAGTTGAAAAACATCATAATTGCTGTAAAAATAAATTCAAATTATTTAAAATAAATTCTATTTCACAAACTCATACTACTTAAATTCTTGTTGTTGGGGCTATCGCCCCCCAAACCCCCCATTTTAATCCGAATAAACCAACTCGTCTGTTTTTTAAACCAATTCTACTTAATATGTTAAAGAAAACGGAATTTTAAAAGAAAAAATCCACTCACACAGTCGTTGAAATTATACAATTTTAATAGTATTACCACTACCATAGTAATACTGAAAATTAGTGTAGTGTCTCGGCACAAATTACACCCTCATAACACGAAAAAACTTCAAGCTTGTTTCTGGAAAAAAATACCTACTTTTTACAAACTGAAGCTTAAAAAATTAATAATAAAAAATAACTTGTTAAGCTAATAAAATAAATACAGATATTTAAAATCAATTTTATTTCACAAACACATTATACTTAAACGTTTATTATTGAGAGACTATCACCTCTCAAATCCTCCATTTTAATACTAAAAACCAACTCGTCTATTTTTTAAAGCAAATACTACATAATATGTTAATCATAAATAAATCCTGCATTTACATCTTCCATCACGGTAGACACACAAAATCTATTAAAATATGTCTTGAAATACGAAAAAACACGAAATACCACTTTTCTCTTGTACATACGTGACACACACGTCGAGACGCAAGCAATCCCACTTTCTGACACCACTGAATAGCATTTAAACTTCCCGCTCGGCGCAATTCATAAAAAAATCCTGGGTTCACTCCTTCCATCACGGTAGACGTACAAAATCTATTCAAAGAGGTCTTGAAATGCTATAAAACACACAATTCCACTAAGAAAATAACTTTTCGTGCGAACACTTTCTAATCGCATTCAATAGTGCCAGTAAATAAATTTGTTTTTATGGGAACAACTGAAAGTGACATTACTAGAAGGCTTTTTAAAATCTAAAAACATGTCTGTAATAATATTTGAGTTCAAACTGCAATGAAATCAGCTTAGAAACAAGTTTAATTCAACAAAAATAAGTGTAATTTTCAATGTGAAGTGAAGTTGTTTTAAAAGTGTCGTGATGAAGAAGAAATTTTTCGTAAAATATGAAATTGGTCATTTCTTGTATATTTATGCTTTGATCCATCAAAGCTAATCAACCCGAAGATAATTCACTTATTATTTATCGCCACCTCTGAAGTGAACCGTAAGTGAACCGTGGCGGGCGATTCACGAGAGTAAGTGATTCACAAAAGGAACCAAATGAACCGTGCCACCCTAAAACCTGGTTCAACCTCAATATTGTGTCTGTCTGAAAATTACTGGACATACATAGAATTTATAATCATTAAAAAGACAGTCTTTGACAAATAAAATTGATATTACTCTCTGCAAAGAAGAATGTTTAGGAAAAATGGGAACAAAAGAATATTGAAATCAACTGCAGTTCCTTCTATATTTAAGTTTCCTGAACATTTGTTAACGGTAGGTATTAAGAATTTTTTTAATTCTCATATTTTATTTCAGATGTAAGATATTTGACTAGCAAATCCACATATTGAAGAGAGGAAAAATATGAGAAAATGTATATCATAACATAAACCAAAATCAGTATAATTCCCAGGGAAAAAAGCCATATTTTTTTCACAGACACATATACACACAATCTTCTGTATTTTTCCTTTCTGGAGACATGGTTTCATTGAATGAATTATGTACGGAAATAGTAAGATTTTGATACAAAATACATAGGAAAATGCACAAAATAATTGTACTCCTTTCCAAAAAAAGTGTTCGAATCGACCACCACCAAAGGAGAGGACTACTAATACCTGATGCTATTGATACAATTAGTAATGATCTGCTTTTTTCCAACGTACATAGTGAACATTCATATGATATTTCAAAGAAGGAGAAGCTACGTAAATGTGAAGCTGTCATGCAAAGAAAGACGAAGAGCCAAGAAAAGTACAAAGAAAAATATAAAAAGGAAGTGGGAAAAAATATTACTAACTGTAAAACTTTGAAATCGATGGAAGAGATAGTGAGAGAATTGAAAACAAATAGCCTAATTTCTGTGAAGGCTGAGAAGTTATTTCAAAATTCATTTTGTGATATTTTCAGTGAATTGGTGGCTTGTGCAAGGACTTCTGGCTATAGTGAGAGGGTGAAAGCATTTAGTTTAACTTTGTATTTTCTCCAGCAGGATACAGATTTGTAAGAGTTTGTTTGATAAATGTTTACCTCATCCAACAACCTTGAGAAGATGGTACAGTGTAGTGGATGGAAATCCAGGTTTTTCAGCTGAAAGTTTTGCCCTAATTAAAGAGTATGTTTGTGGATCAAAACACAAAGTTTATGGGGCATGTTTGATGAAATGAGTGTAAGGAGAGGAGTCATTTGGGATGGTCAGGAGTTTGTAGGATATGTGAATATGGGACAAGTAGATTGCGAACGCCAACTAGAGGGATATGAGGTCAAAGAGGTACTCGTAGTAATGGTTGTGGGAGTTAATACTTCATGGAAAATGGCAATTGCTTATTTTTTAATACATGGAATTAATAGTAATCTTTAGTAATTAGTAGTAGTGATAAATGTAATATAGTCTTAAAAAGTTTTGAATTATTGTATGATGTAGGTGTTACAATTCTATCACTAACATTTGATGGACTTCAGTGTAACATTAGCATGGCAAGAGAGCTGGGATGTAGTTTTGAACTAAATAATTTCCGGTCACATTTTGAGCACCCAGTCACTAGAGAAAGAGTATATATCATTTTAGACGTTTGTCATATGCTCAAAGTAGCACGTAATGTTTTAGGAGATTTAAAATTCCTTACTGACGTTGAAGGAAACTTGATTCAATGGAAGTATCTTTCAAAACTTTCTTGCCTTCAGGATAATGAGGGGCTTGTTCTGGGAAACAAACTTAGTAAGAGACACATACTTTCTAAAAATCAGAAAATGAATGTTAAATTGGCTGTGCAGACACTCAGTTCTTCAGTTGCCACAGCACTGAAATTTTTAGATGAAGACCTGAAACTTCCAGATTTCCATGGGAGCAAAGCAACTGCAAAGTACTGTGAGCTGTGAGGTGTTTGGTCGTTTATTTGATATTGGAAATTATAATAACCATCTCGCTAAAGGTTACAAAAGGGCATTAAATATAGATAATTTTCCATTTTTGGAACTTTTTTTTTGAATATTCAGAGAGTTACCTCAGGAAATTAAAACAAAAAGATGGGAAATTGATGATCGAGTCTTCCAGAAAGACATTTGTCCTAGGATTTCTAGTACTGATTAATTCTGTTCGGGGCTTGTTCGGGATTTTGTGGAAAAAGGAAAGTTAAAGTACTTGTTAATGTACAAGATGAGCCAGGACCATTTAGAAAGGTTTTTTGCTTAAGTGCGAGGTCGCCTGGGGTGGAATAATAATCCAAATGCAGTGCAATTCATAGCTGCATACAAACAGCTGCTTGTTAAAAATAATATTTCAATTCAGGGAAGGCAGACAAATTGCTCTTCTCAAGATGGATAAAAAATCCTTACTGTAAGCAAGAAAATTACTTTTCATTGGGACCCAGTTATGTTTAAAAACATCAGACCCACTGATCAGGATCCAGTAATGCTCATAACATCAAATGAAGAGGATTCTTCTGTTTCAGTTTTGAAGAGCCATTATCATTGTACAAAAAATGTTATGTACATAGCGGGTTATGATTCAAAAAAAATTGCAGAAACCTTTCCCTGTGATGTATGTGTAGGATCTCTGTTCAGTGATAATCATGATATGAGCAGGGCCTTTTTGAGAAAGAAAGACAATGGAGGATAGCCATCTCAGAGAGTAGTGTCTGTTTGTGAAACTACAGAATTGAATATAAGGAGAATTGTTCTGCTTCACAATGACAGGCTTCCTCAAGGAAAACTGAGGGACAAGATACTAATTGAAATATTAATGGATTGTAAATATGAATGCCTGTTTACAGAACTAAAAGAACATTTGCTTGACAATGTTTTTCCAGAAAATCATGTTGTAACAATGATAAAGAAAATAATTCTTCTCTTTTTTAAGGATTAGAATGTTTCACATTTCCAAGAAATTTAATGTAAAAGAGAAAATGCCAATCAGGCAAAAATTAAATAAAACAATTTTATTTAGTAATGAATAAAATGTGCAGCATACATTAAACCCTGTTTTATTTAAGATACTACCTCAAACTAAATCTGTCCAATACTTTTAAGCAATATATATATCAATTTTTACTGAGGGAAATAAATTTTGATGACTAAAATATTTTTTTATAAAGTGCCTTGTTTCATTGCTCCAGTACTTTAATACTTTATTTCTCAATGATTTTGCATGTTTTCTAGGAATGAGTTGAAGGGTTCAGTGCAAGGTGTTAACTCAAAAGAATAAAAGGACATATTAAATTTTCAATAAACATCCCTGAAAGTTTTTTTTTTAGATCCCTAAATATCTGATTATTTTTAGTATTCTTTCTTCCATGGTCTAAATGGGAAGTCTATTAATGTACCTTCTGAACTTTTATTTGTAACGTTTCTTCAAAATATTATCCTCCTTAATGGGAGGTGTTAATTCACTAAGTTAATGTATAATATGCTAATATGTAAGACTTGATTGCAGTACAATGTGATATTTTAACATTTCTCATGGAAATATTTTTAATATTTCTTATAGAATTTAATCTGATTGCAATTATTGCTTTTCATTTGCTTAAAAATACCAATTTAATTGAATTTTCACGGTTAATTTTTTTCTAATGAAATTAGCAGTCCTATAAATTATACATTGGCATGGTCATCGGAAATTCTCAAGGACGGGTGAGGAACAAGATTTTTTTACTCGCAAGTTCAAGAACGTCTTGAAAATACTTAGTACCATTCTTTGTTACAAGAGTTCAAAGTGAAACAATCAAAAACTTCGGTAATAATCGATAATACACCGTATTTCCGTCGTAGCACTACATGAATTAATACCTGTATAGGCGTAAGCATCTTTCTCGTCGTCTTGCTCCTAGTATGGCCGCGAGCGCATCTGTCAATTTGGGGTGCGACACTAGCGCTGTTGCTCCTTCTAGTGTATAATACTACAACTTCTTTGGAACGCCCTAAGAGGAAACTCACGTTTGTCGCGCTAGTAAGATGAACGCGGCCGGGACATGGACATACGCGCTTGTACGCCCGAAGAGGGAACTCACGTTTTTCACGCTAATAAGATGAATGCGGGCGGGACAGCGGAGATACGCGCTTGTACGCCCGAAGGGGAAACCCACGTTTTTCGAGCTAGTAAGATGAACGCGGGCGGGACAGCGGGGAAACGTGCTTGTACGCCCGAAGAGGAAACTCACGTTTTTCGCGCTAGTAAGATGAACGCGGGCGGGACAACGGAGAAATGCGCTTGTACGCCCGAAGGGGAAGCTCACGTGTTTCAGGTTAGAAAGATGAACGTGGGCGGGACGGAGGGTAAATGTGCCTGTACGCCTAATGAGAATATTTCCAATGTTTTAATAAATTTAGTAGAGGTGTCAAATGAGGTTGACGATTCTACCGTAGTTGCCCCTTGTAGAACACTTAGACCAATAATATAAAAATTGATCCTCGCGCAGCGCTGCTTACCAATTCCAAATTTCGGGACTCAAAAAGAAGAAATTGATATATTAGAACGTGTTGACGTATCCAGTATTTGGTATAGTGTAACTTCTGACTTAAAAGAAGGACTTGCTTCAATTGTGCCTTATGCAGCGGCATCTCAGTCCAGTGTCTCAGATCCTAGATGGTATCCAAAACTTCCTGCTACTTTCCAAAGTGGCGAATTGGCGCGATTGTCGTCGCTCCTGGAGCCGGAGGCCGGCGTTGCGGCGGAGGAGCAGCGAGGCATGACCGAGTGGCTGGCCCAACATACTGTGAGGCCACCGCTCATCACGAGCCTCCTGGCCTACTCGCCTCCGCAGAATCTGGAGCCGGTGGGCACCGAATTGGATCCTGCCCACTTGCTGGTGTGTGGAAGGCGCGAGAAGGTCCCGGCGGTGGAGCCCTGACCGCGTCGTGGACACTTCTCGGTTCGAGCGCAAATGCTGGCCCTACGTGACTTGCTGCCATTGGTGACGGGCGACGCGAACGTGTTGGCGGGCGAGATGCTGGCCGCCACATGCGAGATGAACTTTCCGTTGCTTGTGCCGGGCACTCCTGGGTTCGAGCGCAGGCCCTGCATGTGGGGCAAGAAGTCACTAGCGTCGGGCAACAGGAATGCGCCGGCAGATGAGATGCCCACGCGTGCGATATGGACCTGCCGTCATACGCGCACGGTCTGCGTCCCCCAGCCGGAGGCGCGCGTGTACGACTGGCGGATGATGGCTGACCCACCGCCAAACACCGCTTGAAGCCGCAAACGACAAAGCAACGGACCAGAATCACCCGCAGTTTAACAGAACCTTCGCCTAATCCATGTGGCTTTACCAAGGCAATAATCGAGGACCTGGCGCTAAGCGAAAGCAAAGGCCTCCTTGTGTATGTGTTGAAGCCGTATATAGTTATTAGTTTTGTGTTTCGAACGCACAAGAAAATATTGTTATGCTGAAACTTAAGTGCAAAAGTTATTGTGTGATAGTGAATTGTAAGTACAAGAAGAAAATGACGCAAAATGTAAATAAAATAGTAGTTGAAATCAAAAGGACTAATAGACTCATGAACTAATGCAAGATCTGCAAAACAAACGCAAGCCAAAGAATATTGTTTTATGTCATGTGCAGATTCGTTTCTTTTATTTTGTCAAGTGTTATGCCTCTTTAGGTGTCTATTTCATGTTGTATCTCTTTATGCTACATATTTTTGTCCTCTTTTAAGTGATTGTTGTACATATCTACAAATTATGCCTTCTTGTCCAATGTTTTTTAATGTGTCATGCTTTTCCTCGATTATTTTGTTTTTTATGTCTTTTGTTGTGGTACCGTTTTATTCATGTTTTTGGTTATCTGTGTATTTAAGAGCTTACACCACATGTATTTTGTTCATATGTATTGCATGTAATTTGTATTGAATAGTACAGTACTCAGTCGGGTCTCCGAAGTTAACCCCCCCCCAGCGGCTGTCGCCCGGGTCGTTCTTTTTTTAACAGATAATTTTAAGCACGTTCTTGTGGCGTTCGTGGATCTCTGAATGGAGTTTGTAGCCAAGAAGTAATGCCAATCCGCTGTCCCCTAGCAGAACAGCATCACTTCGTTGGCGATTCATTACGCCATAGAGCTTGCTTCGTTTAGAATACTCTTATCATGAACAGAACCTGACCACTGGGCATCTACACTAGTAAAACTCTTCTTTATAATTACAAGTGGCTGAACATTAATGGACATAAATCCCTTGCGGTGAGGTATTTATCTCCATGTATAGACGGTTTCATTATTCGTACGAGAGTACAGCCTGTAGCGCCAATTGCGCTAGGAAAGTTGAAACGCTGAACCCATTCTGCCTGTGCGATATTAA
>JAHLJT010003288.1:0-102232 GCA_031308135.1 Acheta domesticus | reverse complement strand
GTGAATTCTCCATTGAAATTCCGTGTTTCGTCCCAGATTTTCAGAAGATTCGAATTTTCGTCGAAAAATCGTGGAAATCGTAAGGGGGGGTTGGCATTGATTTTCGCTTTTCGAGTCGCTCGAAGAAATGGGCAGAAAATGGACTTTCTGCGAAAATACGCAAACTATTTATACTCAAAAAAGCTAAATCCATTTCTAAAATTAATATGAGTTAGAAAAATGACAACTTTACCGCGTTCAAAGAAATAAGGGCCCTGAAAGCGAATTTACGAAAAATGAACCGAATCTAGGCCAGAATCCGGTCTCGTTTTTCCGCGGAAGTTCTGGAAAACTAACGATCTTTTTGAAAAACGGGCTTCAACCAGTGAATCTCCATGAAATTCCGTGTTTCGTTTAGATTTTTAGAAGATTCGAATTTTTGTCGAAAATCGTGAAAATCGTAGGGGGTTGCATTGATTTTCGCATTTTCGAGTCGCACGAAGAAATGGGCAGAAAATGACTTTTCTGCGAAAATACGCAAACTATTTCTACTCTGAAGCTAATCCAATTTCTAAACTTAATATTGAGTTAGAAAATGCCAACTTTTTCCGCGTTTCAATGAAATAAGGGCCCTGAAAGAGAATTTTACGAAAATGAGACGAATCCACGGCCAGAATCCGGTCTCGTTTTTCACGAATTTCTGGAAAACTAACGATCTTTTTGAAAAAACGTGCTTCACTGGTGAATTCTCCATGAATTCCGTGTTTCGTCGCAGATTTTCAGATGATTCGAATTTTCGTCGAAAATCGTGAAAATCGTAAGGGGGGTGCATTGATTTTCGCTTTTTCGAGTCGCTCGAAGAAATGGGCAGAAAATGGACATTTCTGCGAAAATACGCAAACTATTTATATCAAAAAGCTAAATTCAATTTCTAAAATTAATATTGAGTTAGAAAATGCCACTTTACCGTGTTTCAAGAAATAAGGGCCCTGAAAGAGAATTTTACGAAAGAAATCGAATCCACCGGCTAGAATCCGGTCTCGTTTTCGGGACAATTCTGGAAAACTAACGATCTTTTGAAAAACGTGCTTCACTGGTGAATTCTCCATGAAATTCCGTTGTTTCGTCGCAGATTTTCAGAAGATTCGAATTTTCGTCAAAATCGTTGAAAATCGTAAGGGGGGTGGCATTGATTTTCGCGCTTTTTCGAGTCGCTCGAAGAAATGGCAGAAAATGGACTTTTCTGCGAAAATACGCAAACTATTATACTCAAAAAAGCTAAATTCAATTTCTAAAATAATTATTGAGTTAGAAAATGCCGACTGTTACCGTGTTTCAAAGAAATAAGGCCCTGAAGGAGAATTTTACAAAATGAAACCGAATCTACCGGCCAGAATTCCGGTCTCGTTTTTCGCGAATTCTGGAAAACTAACGACTTTTTGAAAAATACGGCTTCACCAGTGAATTCTCCATGAATTTCCGTGTTTCGTCGCAGATTTCAGAGATTCGAATTTTCGTCAAAATCGTGAAAATCGTAAACGGGGGGTGTGCATTGATTTTCGCTTTTTCGAGTCGCTCGAAGAAATTGGCAGAAAAGGACTTTTCTGCGAAAATACGCAAACTAATACTCAGAAAGCAAAAATTTCTAAAATTTGAGTTTGACTTCAGCGAAAAGAATAAGCATGAAGAAATTTTACGAAAATCGCAAACTATTTATCTCAAAAGCTAAATCAATTTTCTAAAATTAATATTGAGTTAGAAAATGCCGACTGTTACCGTGTTTCAAAGAAATAAGGGCCCTGAAGCGAATTTTACGAAAATGAAACCGAATCTACCGGCAGAATCCGGTCTCGTTTTCGCGAATTTCTGGAAAACTAACGATCTTTTTGAAAAACGGCTTCACTTGTGAATTCTCCATGAAATTCCGGTTTCGTCGCAGATTTTCAGAAGATTCGAATTTTCGTCGAAAATCGTGAAAATCGTAAAGGGGGGTGGCATTGATTTTTCGCTTTTTCGAGTCGCTCGAAGAAATGGGCAGAAAATGGACTTTTCTGCGAAATACGCAAACTATTTATACACAAAAAGCTAAATCCAATTTCTAAAATTAATATTGTGTTAGAAAATGCCGACTGTTACCGTGTTTCAAAGAAATAAGGGCCCTGAAGGCGAATTTTACGAAAATGAAACCGAATCTACCGGCCAGAATCCGGTCTCGTTTTTCGCGAATTTCTGGAAAACTAACGATCTTTTTGAAAAAACGGGCTCCACCAGTGAATTCTCCATGAAATTCCGTGTTTCGTCGCAGATTTTCAGAAGATTCGAATTTTCGTCGAAAATCGTGAAAATCGTAAGGGGGGTGGCATTGATTTTTCGCTTTTTCGAGTCGCTCGAAGAAATGGGCAGAAAATGCACTTTTCTGCGAAAATACGCAAACTATTAATACTCAAAAAACTAAATTCAATTTCTAAAATAATTATTGAGTTAGAAAATGCCGACTGTTACCGTGTTTCAAAGAAATAAGGGCCCTGAAGGAGAATTTTACAAAAATGAAACCGAATCTACCGGCCAGAATCCGGTCTCGTTTTCGCGAATTTCTGGAAAACTAACGACTTTTTTGAAATACGGGCTTCACCAGAGAATTCTCCATGAATTTCCGTGTTTCGTCGCAGATTTTCAGAAGATTCGAATTTTCATCGAAAATCGTGAAAATCGTAAGGGGGGGTGGCATTGATTTTTCGCTTTTTCGAGTCGCTCGAAGAAATGGGCAGAAAATGGACTTTTCTGCGAAAATACGCAAACTATATCTACTCAGAAAGCTAAATCCAATTTCTAAAATTAAAATTGAGTTAGAAAATGCCAACTTTTACCGGTTTCAAAGAAATAAGGCCCTGAAAGAGAATTTACGAAAATGCGCAAACTATTTATACTCAAAGAGCTAAATTCAATTTCTAAAATTAATATTGAGTTAGAAAATGCCGACTGTTACCGTGTTTCAAAGAAATAAGGGCCCTGAAAGCGAATTTTACGAAAATGAAACCGAATCCACCGGCCAGAATCGGTCTCGTTTTTCGCGAATTTCTGGAAAACTAACGATCTTTTTGAAAAACGTGCTTCACTGGTGAATTCTCCATGAATTCCGTGTTTCGTCGCAGATTTTCAGAAGATTCGAATTTTCGTCGAAAATCGTGAAAATCGTAAAGGGGGGGTGGCATTGATTTTTCGCTTTTTCGAGTCGCTCGAAGAAATGGGCAGAAAATGGACTTTCTGCGAAAATACGCAAACTATTTATACTCAGAAAAGCTAAATCCAATTTCTAAAATTAATATTGAGTTAGAAAATGCCGACTGTTACCGTGTTTCAAAGAAATAAGGGCCCTGAAAGCGAATTTTACGAAAATGAGACCGAATCCACCGGCCAGAATCCGGTCTCGTTTTTCGCGAATTTCTGGAAAACTAACGATCTTTTTGAAAAAACGTGCTTCACTGGTGAATTCTCCATGAAATTCCGTGTTTCGTCCAGAAGATTCGAATTTCGTCGAAAATCGTGAAAATCGTAAGGGGGGGTGGCATTGATTTTTCGCTTTTTCGAGTCGCTCGAAGAAATGGGCAGAAAATGGACTTTTCTGCGGAAATACGCAAACTATTTATACACAAAAAGCTAAATCCAATTTCTAAATTTAATATTGAGTTAGAAAATGCCGACTGTTACCGTGTTTCAAAGAAATAAGGGCCCTGAAGGAGAATTTACGAAAATGAAACCGAATCTACCGGCCAGAATCCGGTCTACGTTTTTCGCGAATTTCTGGAAAACTAACGATCTTTTTGAAAAACGGGCTTCACAGTGAATTCTCCATGAAATTCCGTGTTTCGTCGCAGATTTTCAGAAGATTCGAATTTTCGTCGAAAATCGTAAGGGGGGTGGCATTGATTTTTCGCTTTTTCGAGTCGCTCGAAGATATGGGCAGAAAATGGACTTTTCTGCGAAAATACGCAAACTATTTCTACTCAGAAAGCTAAATCCAATTTCTAAAATTAATATTGAGTTAGAAAATGCCAACTTTTACCGCGTTTCCAAGAAATAAGGGCCCTGAAAGAGAATTTTACGAAAATGAGACCGAAAACACCGGCCAGAATCCGGTCTCGTATTTCGCGAAATTCTGGAAAAACTAACGATCTTTTTGAAAAACGTGCTTCACTGGTGAATTCTCCATGAAATTCCGTGTTTCGTCGCAGATTTTCAGAAGATTCGAATTTTCGTCGAAAATCGTGAAAATCGTAAGGGGGGGTGGCATTGATTTTTCGTTTTTCGAGTCGCTCGAAGAAATGGGCAGAAAATGGACTTTTCTGCGAAAATACGCAAACTATTTATACTCAAAAACTAAATTCAATTTCTAAAATTAATATTGTGTTAGAAAATGCCGACTGTTACCGTGTTTCAAAGAAATAAGGGCCCTGAAGGCGAATTTTACGAAAATGAAACCGAATCTACCGGCCAGAATCCGGTCTCGTTTTTCGAGTATTTCTGGAAAACTAACGATCTTTTGAAAACGGGCTCCACCAGTGAATTCTCCATGAAATTCCAGTGTTTCGTTTCAGATTTTTAGAAGATTCGAATTTTTTGTCGAAAATCGTGAAAATCGTAAGGGGGGGTGGCTTTGAGTTTTCGGTTTTTCGAAGTCGCACGAAGAAATGGGCAGAAAATGGACTTTTCTGCGAAATACGCAAACTATTTCTACTCTGAAAGCTAAATCCAATTCTAAAATTATATTGAGTTAGAAAATGCCAACTTTTTCCGCGTTTTCAAAGAAATAGGGGCCCTGAAAGAGAATTTTACGAAAATGAGACCGAATCCACCGGCCAGAATCCGGTCTCGTTTTTCGCGAATTTCTGGAAAACTAACGAACTTTTTGAAAAACCGTGCTTTCACTGGTGAATTCTCTATGAAATTCCGTGTTTCGTCGCAGATTTTCAGAAGATTCGAATTTTCGTCGAAAATCGTGAAAATCGTAAGGGGAGGTGGCAATAATTTTTTCGCTTTTTTCGAGTCGCACGAAGAAATGGGCAGAAAATGGACTTTTCTGGCGAAAATACGACCAAACTATTTCTTCTCAGAAAGCTAAATCCAATTTCTAAAAGTAATATTCAGTTAGAAAATGCCAACTTTTGCCGCGTTTCCAAGAAATAAGGCCCTGAAAGAGAATTTTTACTAAAATGAGACCGAAGACACCGGCCAGAATCCGGTCACGTATTTGGCGAATTACTGGAAAACTAACGATCTTTTTGAAAAACGTGCTTCACTTGTGAATTCTCCATGAAATTACGTTGTTTCATCGCAGATTTTTCAGAAGATTCGAATTTTCGTCGAAAATCGTGAAAATCGTAAGGGAGCGTGGCATTGATTTTTCGCTTTTTCGAGTCGCTCGAAGAAATGGGCAGAAAATGGACTTTTCTGCAGAAATACGCAACCTATTTATACTCAAAAAGCTAATTCAATTTCTAAAATTAATATTGAGTTAGAAAATGCCGACTGTTACCGTGTTTCAAAGAAATAAGGGCCCTGAAGGCGAATTTTACGAAAATGAAACCGAATTCCACCGGCCAGAATCCGGTCTCGTTTTTCGCGAATTTCTGGACAAACTAACGATCTTTTTGAAAACGTGCTTCACTGGTGAATTCTCCATGAAATTCCGTGTTTTCGTCGTAGATTTTCAGAAGATTCGAATTTTCGTCGAAAATCGTGAAAATCGTAAGGGGGGGTGGCATTGATTTTTCGCTTTTTTTAGTCGCTCGAAGAAATGGGCAGAAAATGGACTTTTCTGCGAAAATACGCAAACTATTTCTACTCAGAAAGCTAAATCCAATTTCTAAAATTAATATTGAGTTAGAAAATGCCAACTTTTACCGCGTTTCAAAGAAATAAGGGCCCTGAAAGAGAATTTTACGAAAATGAGACCGAATCCACCGGCCAGAATCCGGTCTCGTTTTTCGCGAATTCTGGAAAACTAACGATCTTTTGAAAACGTGCTTCACTGGTGAATTCTCCATGAAATTCCGTGTTTCGTCGCAGATTTTCAGAAGATTCGAATTTTCGTCGAAAATCGTGAAAATCGTAAGGGGGGGTGGCATTGATTTTTCGCTTTTTCGAGTCGCTCGAAGAAATGGGCAGAAAATGGACTTTTCTGCGAAAATACGCAAACTATTTATTCTCAAATAGCTAAATTCCATTTCTAAAATAATTATTGAGTTAGAAAAATGCCGACTGTTACCGTGTTTCAAAGAAATAAGGGCCCTGAAGGCGAAGTTTTACGAAATGAAACCGAATCTACCGGCGAGAATACGGTCTCGTTTTTCTCGCGAATTTCTGGAAAACTAACGATCTTTAGAAAAACGAGCTCCACCAGTGAATTCTCCATGAAAATTCCGTATTTCGTTTCAGATTTTGAAGATTCGAAATTTCGTCGAAAATCGTAAGGGGGGGTGGCATTGATTTTTCGCTTTTTCGAGGTCGCACGAAGAAAATTGGCAGAAAAAATGGACTTTTCTGCGAAAATACGCAAACTATTTCTACTCAGAAAGCTAAATCCAATTTCTAAAATAATATTGAGTTAGAAAAATGCCAACTTTACCGCGTTTCCAAGAACATAAGGGCCCTGAAAGAGAATTTTACCGAAAATGAAACCGAATCCACCGGCCAGAATCCGGTCACGTATTTGGCGAATTACTGGAAAACTAACGATCTTTTTGAAAAACGTGCTTCACTTGTGAATTCTCCATGATATTACGTGTTTCATCGCAGATTTTCAGAAGATTCGATATTTTGCGTCGAATAATCCGTGAAAATCGTAAGGGGGGGTGGCATTGATTTTTCGCTTTTTTCGAGTTCGCTCGAAGAAAAATGGGCAGAAAATGGACTTTTCTGCAGTAAATACGCAAAACTATTTATACACAAAAGCTAAATCCAAATTCTAAAATTAATATTGAGTTAGAAAATGCCAACTTTTTCCGCGTTTCAAAGAAATAAGGGCCCTGAAAGAGCATTTTACGAAATATGAGACCGAATCCACCGGCCGGAATCCGTTTCGTTTATCGCGAATTTCTGGAAAACTAACGATCTTTTTGAAAAACGTGCTTCACTGGTGAATTCTCCATGAAATTCCGTGTTTCGTCGCAGATTTTCAGAAGATTCGAATTTTCGTCGAAAATCGTGAAAATCATAAGGGGGGTGGCATTGATTTTTCGCTTTTTCGAGTCGCTCGAAGAAATGGGCAGAAAATGGACTTTTCTGCGAAAATACGCAAACTATTTATACTCAAAAAGCTAAATTCAATTTCTAAATTAATATTGAGTTAGAAAATGCCGACTGTTACCGTGTTTCAAAGAAATAAGGGCCCTGAAGGCGAATTTTACGAAAATGAAACCGAATCTACCGGCCAGAATCCGGTCTCGTTTTTCGCGAATTTCTGGAAAACTAACGATCTTTTTGAAAAACGGGCTTCACCAGTGAATTCTCCATGAAATTCCGTGTTTCGTCGCAGATTTTTAGAAGATTCGAATTTTTGTCGAAAATCGTGAAAATCGTAAGGGGGGGTGGCATTGATTTTTCGCTTTTTCGAGTCGCTCGAAGAAATGGGCAGAAAATGGACTTTTCTGCGAAAATACGCAAACTATTTCTACTCAGAAAGCTAAATCCAATTTCTAAAATTAATATTGAGTTAGAAAATGCCAACTTTTTCCGCGTTTCAAAGAAATAAGGGCCCTGAAAGAGAATTTTACGAAAATGAGACCGAATCCACCGGCCAGAATCCGGTCTCGTTTTTCGCGAATTTCTGGAAAACTAACGATCTTTTTGAAAAACGTGCTTCACTGGTGAATTCTCCATGAAATTCCGAGTTTCGTCGCAGATTTGTCAGATGATATCGAATTTTCGTCTGAAAATCGTGAAAATCGTAAGGGGGGGTGGCATTTGATTTTTCGCTGTTTTTCGAGGCGTCGCTCGAAGAAATGGGCAGAAAATGGACTTTTCTGCGAAAATACGCAACCTATTTATACTCAAAAAGCTAAATTTCAATATTCTAAATTAATATTGAGTTAGAAAATGGCCGACTGTTACCGTGTTTCAAAGAAATAAGGGCCCTGACTAAGGCGAATTTTTACGAAAATGAAACCGAAAATAACCGGCCAGAATCCCGGTCTCGTTTTTCGCGAATTTCTGGAAAACTAACGATCTTTTTTGAAAAACCGGGCTCCACCAGTGAATTCTCCATGAAATTCCGTGTTTCGTTTCAGATTTTTAGAAGATTCGAATTTTCGTCGAAAATCGTAAGGGGGGGTGGCATTGATTTTTCGCTTTTTCGAGTCGCTACGAAGAAATGGGCAGAAAATGGACTTTTCTGCGAAAATACGCAAACTATTTCTACTCTGAAAGCTAAATCCAATTTCTAAAATTAATATTGAGTTAGAAAATGCCAACTTTTTCCGCGTTTTCAATGAAATAATGGCCCTGAAAGAGAATTTTACGAAAATGAGGACCGAAGGACACCGGCCAAAATCCGGTCACGTATTTGGCGAATTACTGGAAAACTAACGATCTTTTGAAAAAACGTGCTTCACTTGTGAATTCTCCATGAAATTACGTGTTTCATTCGCAAATTTTCAGAAGATTCGAATTTTTCCTCGAAATCGTGAAAATCGTAAGGGGGTGGCATTGATTTTTCGCTTTTCGAGGTCGCTCGAAGAAATGGGCAGAAAATGGACTTTTTCTGCGGAAATACGCAAACTATTTATACACAAAAAGCCCTAAATCCAAATTCTAAAATTAATATTGAGTTAGAAAATGCCAACTTTTTCCGCGTTTCAATGAAATAAGGGCTTTGAAAGAGAATTTTTACGAAAATGAGACCGAATCCACCGGCCAGAATCCGGTCTCGTTTTCACGAATTTCTGGAAACTAACGATCTTTTTGAAAAAACGTGCTTCACTGGTGAATTCTCCATGAAATTCCGAGTTTCGTCGCAGATTTTCAGATGATTCGAATTTTCGTCGAAAATCGTGAAAATCGTAAGGGGGGGTGTGCATTGATTTTTCGCTTTTTTCGAGTCGCTCGAAGAAATGGGCAGAAAATGGACTTTTCTGCGAAATACGCAACCTATTTATACTCAAAAAGCTAAATTCAATTTCTAAAATTAATATTGAGTTAGAAAATGCCGACTGTTTACCGTGTTTCAAAGAAATAAGGGCCCTGAAGGCGAATTTTACGAAAATGAAACCGAATCAACCGGCCAGAATTCCGGTCTCGTTTTTTCGCGAATTTCTGGAAACTAACGATCTTTTTGAAAAACGGGCTCTCACCAGTGAATTCTCCATGAAATTCCGTGTTTCGTTTCAGATTTTTAGAAGATTCGAATTTTCCGTCGAAAATTGTAAGGGGGGGTGGCATTGATTTTTCGCTTTTTTCGAGTCGCTCGAAGAAATGGGCAGAAAATGGACTTTTCTGCGGAAATACGCAAACTATTTATACACAAAAAGCTAAATCCAAATTCTAAAATTAATATTGAGTTAGAAAATGCCAACTTTTTTCCGCGTTTCAATGAAATAAGGGCTTTGAAAAGAGAATTTTACGAAAATGAGACCGAATCCACCGGCCAGAATCCGGTCTCGTTTTTTCACGAATTTCTGGAAAACTAACGATCTTTTTGAAAACGTGCTTCACTGTGAATTCTCCATGAAATTCCGAGTTTCGTCGCAGATTTTCAGAAGATTCGAATTTTCGTCGAAAATCGTGAAAATCATAAGGGGGGTGGCATTGATTTTTCGTTTTTTCGAGTCGCTCGAAGAAATGGGCAGAAAATGGACTCTTCTGCGAAAATACGCAAACTATTTATACTCAAAAAGCTAAATTCAATTTCTAAAATTAATATTGAGTTAGAAAATGCCGACTGTTACTGTGTTTCAAAGAAATAAGGGCCCTGAAGGCGAATTTTACGAAAATGAAACCGAATCTACCGGCCAGAATCCGGTCTCGTTTTTCGCGAATTTCTGGAAAACTAACGATGTTTTTGAAAGACGGGCTCCACCAGTGAATTCTCCATGAAATTCCGAGTTTCGTTTCAGATTTTTAGAAGATTCGATTTTCGTCGAAAATCGTGAAAATCGTAAGGGTGGTGGCATTGAGTTTTCGCTTTTTCGAGTCGCACGAAGAAATGGGCAGAAAATGGACTTTTCTGCGAAAATACGCAAACTCTTTCTACTCTAAAAGCTAAATCCAAATTCTAAAATTATATTGAGTTAGAAAATGCCAACTTTTCTGCGTTTCAAAGATATAAGGGCCCTGAAAGAGAATTTTACGAAAATGAGACCGAATCCACCGGCCAGAATCCGGTCTCGTTTTTCGCGAATTTCTGGAAAATTAACGAACTTTTTGAAAAACGTGCTTCACTGGTGAATTCACTATGAAATTCCGTGTTTCGTCGCAGATTTTCAGAAGATTCGAATTTTCGTAGAAAATCGTGAAAATCGTAAGGGGGTGGCATTGATTTTTCGCTTTTTCGAGTCGCTCGAAGAAATGGGCAGAAAATGCACTTTTCTGCGAAAATACGCAAACTATTAATACTCAAAAAACTAAATTCAATTTCTAAAATAATTATTGAGTTAAAAAATGCCGACTGTTACCGTGTTTCAAAGAAATAAGGGCCCTGAAGGTGAATTTTACGAAAATGAAACCGAATCTACCGGCCAGAATCCGGTCTCGTTTTTCGCAAATTTCTGGAAAACTAGCGACTTTTTTGAAATACGGGCTTCACCAGAGAATTCTCCATGAATTTCCGTGTTTCGTCGCAGATATTCAGAAGATTCGAATTTTCATCGAAAATCGTGAAAATCGTAAGGGGGGGTGGCATTGATTTTTCGCTTTTTCGAGTCGCTCGAAGAAATGGGCAGAAAATGGACTTTTCTGCGAAAATACGCAAACTATATCTTCTCAGAAAGCTGAATCCAATTTCTAAAATTAATATTGATTTAGAAAATGCCAACTTTTACCGCGTTTCAAAGAAATAAGGGCCCTGATAGAGAATTTTACGAAAATGCGCAAACTATTTATACTCAAAGAGCTAAATTCAATTTCTAAAGTTAATATTGAGTTAGAAAATGCCGACTGTTACCGTGTTTCAAAGAAATAAGGGCCCTGAATGCGAATTTTACGAAAATGAGACCGAATCCACCGGCCGGAATCCGGTTTCGTTTATCGCGAATTTCTGGAAAACTAACGATCTTTTTGAAAAACGTGCTTCACTGGTGAATTCTCCATGAAATTCCGTGTTTCGTCGTAGATTTTCAGAAGATTCGAATTTTCGTCGAAAATCGTGAAAATCATAAGGGGGGTGGCATTGATTTTTCGTTTTTTTCGAGTCGCTCGAAGAAATGGGCAGAAAATGGACTCTTCTGCGAAAATACGCAAACTATTTATACTCAAAAAGCTAAATTCAATTTCTAAAATTAATAATGAGTTAGAAAATGCCGACTGTTACCGTGTTTCAAAGAAATAAGGGCCCTGAAGGCGAATTTTACGAAAATGAAACCGAATCTACCGGCCAGAATCCGGTCTCGTTTTTCGCGAATTTCTGGAAAACTAACGATCTTTTCGAAAAACGGGCTCCACCAGTGAATTCTCCATGAAATTCCGAGTTTCGTTTCAGATTTTTAGAAGATTCGAATTTTCGTCGAAAATCGTAAGGGGGGGTGGCATTGATTTTTCGCTTTTTCGAGTCGCACGAAGAAATGGGCAGAAAGTGGACTTTTCTGCGAAAATACGCAAACTATTTCTACTCAGAAAGCTAAATTCAATTTCTAAAATTAATATTGAGTTAGAAAATGCCAACTTTTACCGCGTTTCCAAGAAATAAGGGCCCTGAAAGAGAGTTTTACGAAAATGAGACCGAAGACACCGGCCAGAATCCGGTCACGAATTTGGCGAAATACTGGAAAACTAACGATCTTTTTGAAACCGTTCTTCACTGGTGAATTCTCCATGAAATTCCGTGTTTCATCGCAGATTTTCAGAAGATTCGAATTTTCGTCGAAAATCGTGAAAATCGTAAGGGGGGTTGGCATTGATTTTTCGCTTTTTCGAGTCGCTCGAAGAAATGGGCAGAAAATGGACTTTTCTGCGGAAATACGCAAACTATTTATACACAAAAAGCTAAATCCAAATTCTAAAATTCATATTGAGTTAGAAAATGCCAACTTTTTCCGCGATTCAATGAAATAAGGGCCCTGAAAGAGAATTTTACGAAAATGAGACCGAATCCACCGGCCAGAATCCGGTCTCGTTTTTCACGAATTTCTGGAAAACTAACGATCTTTTGAAAAACGTGCTTCACTGGTGAATTCTCCATGAAATTCCGTGTTTCGTCGCAGATTTTGAGAAGATTCGAATTTTCGTCGAAAATCGTGAAAATCGTAAGGGGGGGTGGCATTGATTTTTCGCTTTTTCGGGTCGCTCGAAGAAATGGACAGAAAATGGACTTTTCTGCGAAAATACGCAAACTATTTATACTCAAAAAGCTAAATTCAATTTCTAAAATTAATATTGAGTTAAAAAATGCCGACTGTTACCGTGTTTCAAAGAAATAAGGGCCCTGAAGTCGAATTTTACGAAAATGAAACCGAATCTACCGGCCAGAATCCGGTCTCGTTTTTCGCGAATTTCTGGAAAACTAACGACTTTTTGAAATACGGGCTTCACCAGAGAATTTTCCATGAATTTCCGTGTTTCGTCGCAGATTTTCAGAAGATTCGAATTTTAATCGAAAATCGTGAAAATCGTAAGGGGGGGTGGCATTGATTTTTCGCTTTTTCGAGTCGCTCGAAGAAATGGGCAGAAAATGGACTTTTCTGCGGAAATACGCAAACTATTTATACACAAAAAGCTAAATCCAAATTCTAAAATTAATATTGAGTTAGAAAATGCCAACTTTTTCCGCGTTTCAAAGAAATAATGGCTCTGAAAGAGAATTTTACGAAAATGAGACCGAATCCACCGGCCAGAATCCGGTCTGGTTTATCGCGAATTTCTGGAAAAGTAACGATCTTTTTGAAAAACGTGCTTCACTGGTGAATTCTCCATGAATTTCCGTGTTTCGTCGCAGATTTTCAGAAGATTCGAATTTTCGTCGAAAAACGTGAAAATCGTAAGGGGGGTGGCATTGATTTTTCGTTTTTTCGAGTCGCTCGATGAAATGGGCAGAAAATGGACTTTTCTGCGAAAATACGCAAACTATTTATACTCCAAAAGCTAAATTCAATTTCTAAAATTAATATTGAGTTAGAAAATGCCGACTGTTACCGTGTTTCAAAGAAATAAGGGCCCTGAAGGCGAATTTTACGAAAATGAAACCGAATCTACCGGCCAGAATCCGGTCTAGTCTTTCGCGAATTTCTGGAAAACTAACGATCTTTTTGAAAAACGGGCTCCACCAGTGAATTCTCCATGAAATTCCGTGTTTCGTCGCAGATTTTCAGAAGATTCGAATTTTCATCGAAAATCGTGAAAATCGTAAGGGGGGGTGTCAATGATTTTTCGCATTTTCGAGTCGCTCGAAGAAATGGGCAGAAAATGGACTTTTCTGCGGAAATACGCAAACTATTAATACTCAAAAAACTAAATTCAATTTCTAAAATAATTATTGAGTTAGAAAATGCCGACTGTTACCGTGTTTCATAGAAATAAGGGCCCTGAAGGAGAATTTTACAAAAATGAAACCGAATCTACCGGCCAGAATCCGGTCTGGTTTTTCGCGAATTTCTGGAAAACTAACGACTTTTTTGAAATACGGGCTTCACCAGTGAATTCTCCATCAAGTTCCGTGTTTCGTCGCAGATTTTCAGAAGATTCGAATTTTCATCGAAAATCGTGAAAATCGTAAGGGGGGGTGGCATTGATTTTTCGCTTATTCGAGTCGCTCGAAGAAATGGGCAGAAAATGGACTTTTCTGCGAATATACGCAAACTATATCTTCTCAGAAAGCTAAATCCAATTTCTAAAATTAATATTGATTTAGAAAATGCCAACTTTTACCGCGTTTCAAAAAAATAAGGGCCCTGAAAGAGAATTTTACGAAAATGAGACCGAATCCACCGGCCAGAATCCGGTTTCGTTTTTTCGCGAATTTCTGGAAAACTAACGATCTTTTTAAAAAACGTGCTTCACTGGTGAGTTCTCCATGAAATTCCGTGTTTCGTCCCAGAAGATTCGAATTTTCGTCGAAAATCGTGAAAATCGTAAGGGGGGGTGGCATTGATTTTTCGCTTTTTCGAGTCGCTCGAAAAAATGGGCAGAAAATGGACTTTTCTGCGGAAATACGCAAACTATTTATACACAAAAAGCTAAATCCAATTTCTAAATTTAGTATTGTGTTAGAAAATGCCGACTGTTACCGTGTTTTAAAGAAATAAGGGCCCTGAAGGCGAATTTTACGAAAATGAAACCGAATCTACCGGCCAGAATCCGGTCTCGTTTTTCGCGAATTTCTGGAAAACTAACGATCTTTTTGAAAAACGGGCTCCACCAGTGAATTCTCCATGAAATTCCGAGTTTCGTTTCAGATTTTTAGAAGATTCGAATTTTCGTCGAAAATCGTAAGGGGGGTGGCATTGATTTTTCGCTTTTTCGAGTCGCACGAAGAAATGGGCAGAAAATGGACTTTTCTGCGGAAATACGCAAACTATTTATACACAAAAAGCTAAATCCAAATTCTAAAATTAATATTGAGTTAGAAAATGCCAACTTTTTCCTCGTTTCAAAGAAATAATGGCCCTGAAAGAGAATTTTACGAAAATGACACCGAATCCACCGGCCAGAATCCGGTCTCGTTTATCGCGAATTTCTGGCATACTAACGATCTTTTTGAAACCGTGCTTCACTGGTGAATTCTCCATGAATTTCCGTGTTTCGTCGCAGATTTTCAGAAGATTCGAATTTTCGTCGAAAATCGTGAAAATCGTAAGGGGGGTGGCATTGATTTTTCGTTTTTTCGAGTCGCTCGAAGAAATGGGCAGAAAATGGACTTTTCTGCGAAAATACGCAAACTATTTATACTCAAAAAGCTAAATTCAATTTCTAAAATTAATTTTGATTTAGAAAATGCCAACTGTTACCGTGTTTCAAAGAAATAAGGGCCCTGAAGGCGAATTTTACGAAAATGAAACCGAATCTACCGGCCAGAATCCGGTTTCGTCTTTCGCGAATTTCTGGAAAACTAACGATCTTTTTGAAAAACGGGCTCCACCAGTGAATTCTCCATGAAATTCCGTGTTTCGTTTCAGATTTTTAGAAGATTCGAATTTTTGTCGAAAATCGTGAAAATCGTAAGGGGGGGTGGCATTGATTTTTCGCATTTTCGAGTCGCACGAAGAAATGGGCAGAAAATGTACTTTCTGCGAAAATACGCAAACTATTTCTACACTGAAAGCTAAATCCAATTTCTAAACTTAATATTGAGTTAGAAAATGCCAACTTTTTCCGCGTTTCAGTGAAATAAGGGCCCTGAAAGAGAATTTTACGAAAATGAGACCGAATCCACCGGCCAGAATCCGGTCTCGTTTTTTCACGAATTTCTGGAAAACTAACGATCTTTTTGAAAAACGTGCTTCACTGGTGAATTCTCCATGAAATTCCGTGTTTCGTCGCAGATTTTCAGATGATTCGAATTTTCGTCGAAAATCGTGAAAATCGTAAGGGGGGGTGGCATTGATTTTTCGCTTTTTTCGAGTCGCTCGAAGAAATGGGCAGAAAATGGACTTTTCTGCGAAAATACGCAAACTATTTATACACAAAAAGCTAAATCCAAATTCTAAAATGAATATTGAGTTAGAAAATGCCAACTTTTTCCGCGTTTCAAAGAAATAATGGCCCTGAAAAAGAATTTTACGAAAATGAGACCGAATCCACCGGCCAGAATCCGGTCTCGTTTATCGCGAATTTCTGGAAAACTAACGATCTTTTTGAAACCGTGCTTCACTGGTGAATTCTCCATGAATTTCCGTGTTTCGTCGCAGATTTTCAGAAGATTCGAATTTTCGTCGAAAATCGTGAAAATCGTAAGGGGGGTGGCATTGATTTTCGTTTTTTCGAGTCGCTCGAAGAAATGGGCAGAAAATGGACTTTTCTGCGAAAATACGCAAACTATTTATACTCAAAAAGCTAAATTCAATTTCTAAAATTAATTTTGAGTTAGAAAATGCCGACTGTTACCGTGTTTCAAAGAAATAAGGGCCCTGAAGGCGAATTTTACGAAAATGAAACCGAATCTACCGGCCAGAATCCGGTCTCGTCTTTCGCGAATTTCTGGAAAACTAACGATCTTTTTGAAAAACGGGCTCCACCAGTGAATTCTCCATGAAATTCCGTGTTTCGTTTCAGATTTTTAGAAGATTCGAATTTTTGTCGAAAATCGTGAAAATCGTAAGGGGGGGTGGCATTGATTTTTCGCATTTTCGAGTCGCACGAAGAAATGGGCAGAAAATGTACTTTTCTGCGAAAATACGCAAACTATTTCTACTCTGAAAGCTAAATCCAATTTCTAAACTTAATATTGAGTTAGAAAATGCCAACTTTTTCCGCGTTTCAGTGAAATAAGGGCCCTGAAAGAGAATTTTACGAAAATGAGACCGAATCCACCGGCCAGAATCCGGTCTCGTTTTTCACGAATTTCTGGAAAACTAACGATCTTTTTGAAAAACGTGCTTCACTGGTGAATTCTCCATGAAATTCCGTGTTTCGTCGCAGATTTTCAGATGATTCGAATTTTCATCGAAAATCGTGAAAATCGTAAGGGGGGGTGGCATTGATTTTTCGCTTTTTCGAGTCGCTCGAAGAAATGGGCAGAAAATGGACTTTTCTGCGGAAATACGCAATCTATTTATACACAAAAAGCTAAATCCAATTTCTAAATTTAATATTGTGTTAGAAAATGCCGACTGTTACCGTGTTTCCAAGAAATAAGGGCCCTGAAAGCGAATTTTACGAAAATGAGACCGAATCTACCGGCCAGAATCCGGTCTCATTTTTCACGAATTTCTGGAAAACTAACGATCTTTTTGAAAAACGTGCTTCACTGGTGAATTCTCCATGAAATTCCGTGTTTCGTCGCAGATTTTCAGATGATTCGAATTTTCGTCGAAAATCGTGAAAATCGTAAGGGGGGGTGGCATTGATTTTTTGCTTTTTCTAGTCGCACGAAGAAATGGGCAGAAAATGGACTATTCTGCGAAAATACGCAACCTATTTATACTCAAAAAGCTAATTCAATTTCTAAAATTAATATTGAGTTAGAAAATGCCAACTTTTACCGCGTTTCCAAGAAATAAGGGCCCTGAAAGAGAATTTTACGAAAATGAGATCGAAGACACCGGCCAGAATCCGGTCACGAATTTGGCGAAATACTGGAAAACTAACGATCTTTTTGAAACCGTGCTTCACTGGTGAATTCTCCATGAAATTCCGTGTTTCATCGCAGATTTTCAGAAGATTCGAATTTTCGTCGAAAATCGTGAAAATCGTAAGGGGGGGTGCCATTGATTTTTCGCTTTTTCGAGTCGCTCGAAGAAATGGGCAGAAAATGGACTTTTCTGCGAAAATACGCAAACTATTTATACACAAAAAGCTAAATCCAAATTCTAAAATTAATATTGAGTTAGAAAATGCCAACTTTTTCCGCGTTTCAAAGAAATAATGGCCCTGAAAGAGAATTTTACGAAAATGAGACCGAATCCACCGGCCAGAATCCGGTCTCGTTTATCGCGAATTTCTGGAAAACTAACGATCTTTTTGAAACCGTGCTTCACTGGTGAATTCTCCATGAATTTCCGTGTTTCGTCGCAGATTTTCAGAAGATTCGAATTTTCGTCGAAAATCGTGAAAATCGTAAGGGGGGTGGCATTGATTTTCGTTTTTTTCGAGTCGCTCGAAGAAATGGGCAGAAAATGGACTTTTCTGCGAAAATACGCAAACTATTTATACTCAAAAAGCTAAATTCAATTTCTAAAATTAATTTTGAGTTAGAAAATGCCGACTGTTACCGTGTTTCAAAGAAATAAGGGCCCTGAAGGCGAATTTTACGAAAATGAAACCGAATCTACCGGCAGAATCCGGTCTCGTCTTTCGCGAATTTCTGGAAAACTAACGATCTTTTTGAAAAACGGGCTCCACCAGTGAATTCTCCATGAAATTCCGTGTTTCGTTTCAGATTTTTAGAAGATTCGAATTTTTGTCGAAAATCGTGAAAATCGTAAGGGGGGGTGGCATTGATTTTTCGCATTTTCGAGTCGCACGAAGAAATGGGCAGAAAATGTACTTTTCTGCGAAAATACGCAAACTATTTCTACGCTGAAAGCTAAATCCAATTTCTAAACTTAATATTGAGTTAGAAAATGCCAACTTTTTCCGCGTTTCAGTGAAATAAGGGCCCTGTAAGAGAATTTTACGAAAATGAGACCGAAACCACCGGCCAGAATCCGGTCTCGTTTTTCACGAATTTCTGGAAAAATAACGATCTTTTTGAAAAACGTGCTTCACTGGTGAATTCTCCATGAAATTCCGTGTTTCGTCGCAGATTTTCAGATGATTCGAATTTTCGTCGAAAATCGTGAAAATCGTAAGGGGGGGTGGCATTGATTTTTCGCTTTTTTCGAGTCGCTCGAAGAAATGTGCAGAAAATGGACTTTTCTGCGAAAATACGCAACCTATTTATACTCAAAAAGCTAAATTCAATTTCTAAAATTAATATTGAGTTAGAAAATGCCGACTGTTACCGTGTTTCAAAGAAATAAGGGCCCTGAAGGCGAATTTTACAAAAATGAAACCGAATCCACCGGCCAGAATCCGGTCTCGTCTTTCGCGAATTTCTGGAAAACTAACGAACTTTTTGAAAAACGTGCTTCACTGGTGAATTCTCTATGAAATTCCGTGTTTCGTCGCAGATTTTCAGAAGATTCGAATATTCGTGGAAAATCGTGAAAATCGTAAGGGGGGGTGGCATTCATTTTTCGCTTTTTCGAGTCGCTCGAAGAAATGGGCAGAAAATGGACTTTTCTGCGAAAATACGCAATCTATTAATACTCAAAAAACTAAATTCAGTTTCTAAAATAATTATTGAGTTAGAAAATGCCGACTGTTACCGTGTTTCAAAGAAATAAGGGCCCTGAAGGAGAATTTTACGAAAATGCGCAAACTATTTATACTCAAAGAGCAAAATTCAATTTCTAAAATTAATATTGAGTAAGAAAATGCCGACAGTTACCGTGTTTCAAAGAAATAAGGGCCCTGAAAGCGAATTTTACGAAAATGAGACCGAATCCACCGGCCAGAATCCGGTTTCGTTTTTCGCGAATTTCTGGAAAACTAACGATCTTTTTGAAAAAACGTGCTTCACTGGTGAATTCTCCATAAAATTCCGTGTTTCGTCCCAGACGATTCGAAATTTCGTCGAAAATCGTGAAAATCGTAAGCGGGGGTGGCATTGATTTTTCGCTTTTTCGAGTCGCTCGAAGAAATGGGCAGAAAAATGGACTTTTCTGCGGAAATACGCAAACTATTTATACACAAAAAGGTAAATCCAATTTCTAAATTTAATATTGTGTTAGAAAATGCCGACTGTTACCGTGTTTCCAAGAAATAAGGGCCCTGAAAGCGAATTTTACGAAAATGAGACCGAATCTACCGGCCAGAATCCGGTCTCATTTTTCACGAATTTCTGGAAAACTAACGATCTTCTTGAAAAAACGTGCTTCACTGGTGAATTCTCCATGAAATTCCGTGTTTCGTCGCAGATTTTCAGATGATTCGAATTTTCGTCGAAAATCGTGAAAATCGTAAGGGGGGGTGGCATTGATTTTTCGCTTTTTCGAGTCGCTCGAAGAAATGGGCAGAAAATGGACTTTTCTGCGAAAATACGCAACCTATTTATACTCAAAAATCTAAATTCAATTTCTAAAATTAATATTGAGTTAGAAAATGCCGACTGTTACCGTGTTTCAAAGAAATAAGGGCCCTGAAGGCGAATTTTACAAAAATGAAACCGAATCCACCGGCCAGAATCCGGTCTCGTCTTTCGCGAATTTCTGGAAAACTAACGAACTTTTTGAAAAACGTGCTTCACTGGTGAATTCTCTATGAAATTCCGTGTTTCGTCGCAGATTTTCAGAAGATTCGAATTTTCGTCGAAAATCGTGAAAATCGTAAGGGGGGTGGCATTGATTTTTCGCTTTTTCGAGTCGCTCGAAGAAATGGGCAGAAAATGGACTTTTCTGCGAAATACGCAAACTATTAATACTCAAAAAACTAAATTCAATTTCTAAAATAATTATTGAGATAGAAAATGCCGACTGTTACCGTGTTTCAAAGAAATAAGGGCCCTGAAGGAGAATTTTACGAAAATGAAACCGAATCTACCGGCCAGAATCCGGTCTCGTTTTTCGCGAATTTCTGGAAAACTAACGACTTTTTTGAAATACGGGCTTCACCAGAGAATTCTCCATGAATTTCCGTGTTTCGTCGCAGATTTTCAGAAGATTCGAATTTTCATCGAAAATCGTGAAAATCGTAAGGGGGGGTGGCATTGATTTTTCGCTTTTTCGAGTCGCTCAAAGAAATGGGCAGAAAATGGACTTTTCTGCGAAAATACGCAAACTATATCTTCTCAGAAAGCTAAATCCAATTTCTAAAATTAATATTGATTTAGAAAATGCCAACTTTTACCGCGTTTCAAAGAAATAAGGGCCCTGAAAGAGAATTGTACGAAAATGCGCAAACTATTTATACTCAAGGAGCTAAATTCAATTTCTAAAATTAATATTGAGTTAGAAAATGCCGACTGTTACCGTGTTTCAAAGAAATAAGGGCCCTGAAAGCGAATTTTACGAAATGAGACCGAATCCACCGGCCAGAATCCGGTTTCGTTTTTCGCGAATTTCTGGAAAACTAACGATCTTTTTGAAAAACGTGCTTCACTGGTGAATTCTCCATAAAATTCCGTGTTTCGTCCCAGACGATTCGAAATTTCGTCGAAAATCGTGAAAATCGTAAGGGGGGGGTGGCATTGATTTTTCGCTTTTTCGAGTCGCTCGAAGAAATGGGCAGAAAATGGACTTTTCTGCGGAAATACGCAAACTATTTATACACAAAAAGCTAAATCCAATTTCTAAATTTAATATTGTGTTAGAAAATGCCGACTGTTACCGTGTTTCCAAGAAATAAGTGCCCTGAAAGCGAATTTTACGAAAATGAGACCGAATCTACCGGCCAGAATCCGGTCTCATTTTCACGAATTTCTGGAAAACTAACGATCTTTTTGAAAAACGTGCTTCACTGGTGAATTCTCCATGAATTTCCGTGTTTCGTCGCAGATTTTCAGAAGATTCGAATTTTCATCGAAAATCGTGAAAATCGTAAGGGGGGGTGGTATTGATTTTTCGTTTTTTCGAGTCGCTCGATGAAATGGGCAGAAAATGGACTTTTCTGCGAAAATACGCAAACTATTTATACTCAAAAAGCTAAATTCAATTTCTAAAATTAATATTGAGTTAGAAAATGCCGACTGTTACCGTGTTTCAAAGAAATAAGGGCCCTGAAGGCGAATTTTACGAAAATGAAACCGAATCTACCGGCCAGAATCCGGCCTAGTCTTTCGCGAATTTCTGGAAAACTAACGATCTTTTTGAAAAACGGGCTCCACCAGTGAATTCTCCATGAAATTCCGTGTTTCGTCGCAGATTTTCAGAAGATTCGAATTTTCATCGAAAATCGTGAAAATCGTAAGGGGGGGTGGCATTGATTTTTCGCTTTTTCGAGTCGCTCGAAGAAATGGGCAGAAAATGGACTTTTCTGCGGAAATACGCAAACTATTAATACTCAAAAAACTAAATTCAATTTCTAAAATAATTATTGAGTTAGAAAATGCCGACTGTTACCGTGTTTCAAAGAAATAAGGGCCCTGAAGGCGAATTTTACAAAAATGAAACCGAATCTACCGGCCAGAATCCGGTCTGGTTTTTCGCGAATTTCTGGAAAACTAACGACTTTTTGAAATACGGGCTTCACCAGAGAATTCTCCATGAAGTTCCGTGTTTCGTCGCAGATTTTCAGAAGAATTCGAATTTTCATCGAAAATCGTGAAAATCGTAAGGGGGTGGCATTGATTTTTCGCTTTTTCGAGTCGCTCGAAGAAATGGGCAGAAAATGGACTTTTCTGCGAAAATACGCAAACTATATCTTCTCAGAAAGCTAAATCCAATTTCTAAATTTAATATTGATTTAGAAAATGCCAACTTTTACCGCGTTTCAAAGAAATAAGGGCCCTGAAAGAGAATTTTACGAAAATGCGCAAACTATTTATACTCAAAGAGCTAAATTCAATTTCTAAAATTAATATTGAGTTAGAAAATGCCGACTGTTACCGTGTTTTAAAGAAATAAGGGCCCTGAAAGCGAATTTTACGAAAATGAGACCGAATCCACCGGCCAGAATCCGGTTTCGTTTTTCGCGAATTTCTGGAAAACTAACGATCTTTTTGAAAAACGTGCTTCACTGGTGAATTCTCCATGAAATTCCGTGTTTCGTCCCGGAAGATTCGAATTTTCGTCGAAAATTGTGAAAATCGTAAGAGGGGGTGGCATTGATTTTCGCTTTTTCGAGTCGCTCGAAGAAATGGGCAGAAAATGGACTTTTCTGCGGAAATACGCAAACTATTTATACACAAAAAGCTAAATCCAAATTCTAAAATTAATATTGAGTTAGAAAATGCCAACTTTTTCCGCGTTTCAAAGAAATAATGGCCCTGAAAGAGAATTTTACGAAAATGAGACCGAATCCACCGGCCAGAATCCGGTCTCGTTTATCGCGAATTTCTGGAAAACTAACGATCTTTTTGAAACCGTGCTTCACTGGTGAATTCTCCATGAATTTCCGTGTTTCGTCGCAGATATTCAGAAGATTCGAATTTTCGTCGAAAATCGTGAAAATCGTATGGGGGGTGGCATTGATTTTTCGTTTTTTCGAGTCGCTCGAAGAAATGGGCAGAAAATGTACTTTTCTGCGAAAATACGCAAACTATTTCTACTCTGAAAGCTAAATCCAATTTCTAAACTTAATAATGAGTTAGAAAATGCCAACTTTTTCCGCGTTTCAGTGAAATAAGGGCCCTGAAAGAGAATTTTACGAAAATGAGACCGAATCCACCGGCCAGAATCCGGTCTCGTTTTTCACGAATTTCTGGAAAACTAACGATCTTTATGAAAAACGTGCTTCACTGGTGAATTCTCCATGAAATTCCGTGTTTCGTCGCAGATTTTCAGATGATTCGAATTTTCGTCGAAAATCGTGAAAAATCGTAAGGGGGGGTGGCATTGATTTTTCGCTTTTTCGAGTCGCTCGAAGAAATGGGCAGAAAATGGACTTTTCTGCGAAAATACGCAACCTATTTATACTCAAAAAGCTAAATTCAATTTCTAAAATTAATATTGAGTTAGAAAATGCCAACTTTTCCGCGTTTCAAAGAATAATGGCCCTGAAAGAGAATTTTACGAAAATGAGACCGAATCCACCGGCCAGAATCCGGTCTCGTTTATCGCGAATTTCTGGAAAACTAACGATCTTTTTGAAAAACGGGCTCCACCAATGAATTCTCCATGAAATTCCGTGTTTCGTTTCAGATTTTTAGAATATTCGAATTTTTGTCGAAAATCGTGAAAATCGTAAGGGGGGGGTGGCATTGATTTTTCGCATTTTCGAGTCGCACGAAGAAATGGGCAGAAAATGTACTTTTCTGCGAAAATACGCAAACTATTTCTACTCTGAAAGCTAAATCCAATTTCTAAAATTAATATTGATTTAGAAAATGCCAACTTTTACCGCATTTCAAAGAAATAAGGGCCCTGAAAGAGAATTTTACGAAAATGCGCAAACTATTTATACTCAAAGAGCTAAATTCAATTTCTAAAATTAATATTGAGTTAGAAAATGCCGACTGTTACCGTGTTTCTAAGAAATAAGGGCCCTGAAAGCGAATTTTACGAAAATGAGACCGAATCCACCGGCCAGAATCCGGTTTCGTTTTTCGCGAATTTCTGGAAAACTAACGATCATTTTGAAAAACGTGCTTCACTGGTCAATTCTCCATGAAATTCCGTGTTTCGTCGCAGATTTTGAGAAGATTCGAATTTTCGTCGAAAATCGTGAAAATCGTAAGGGGGGTGGCATTGATTTTTCGCTTTTTCGAGTCGCTCGAAGAAATGGGCAGAAAATGGACTTTTCTGCGGAAATACGCAAACTATTTATAGACAAAAAGCTAAATCCAATTTCTAAATTTAATATTGTGTTAGAAAATGCCGACTGTTACCGTGTTTCAAAGAAATAAGGGCCCTGAAAGCGAATTTTACAAAAAATGAGACCGAATCTACCGGCCAGATTCCGGTCTCATTTTTCACGAATTTCTGGAAAACTAACGATCTTTTTGAAAAACGTGCTTCACTGGTGAATTCTCCATGAAATTCCGTGTTTCGTCGCAGATTTTCAGATGATTCGAATTTTCGTCGAAAATCGTGAAAAGCGTAAGGGGGGGTGGCATTGATTTTTCGCTTTTTCGAGTCGCTCGAAGAAATGGGCAGAAAATGGACTTTTCTGCGGAAATACGCAAACTATTTATACACAAAAAGGCTAAATCCAATTTCTAAATTTAATATTGTGTTAGAAAATGCCGACTGTTACCGTGTTTCAATGAAATAAGGGTCCTGAAGGCGAATTTTACGAAAATGAAACCGAATCTACCGGCCAGAATCCGGTCTGGTTTTTCGCGAATTTCTGAAACTAACGATCTTTTTGAAAAACGGCTCCACCAGTGAATTCTCCATGAAATTCCGAGTTTCGTTTCAGATTTTTAGAAGATTCGAATTTTCGTCGAAAATCGTAAGGGGGGGTGGCATTGATTTTTCGCTTTTTCGAGTCGCACGAAGAAATGGGCAGAAAATGGACTCTTTTGCGAAAAAACGCAAACTATTTCTACTCAGAAAGCTAAATCCAATTTCTAAAATTAATATTGAGTTAGAAAATGCCAACTTTTACCGCGTTTCCAAGAAATAAAGGCCCTGAAAGAGAATTTTACGAAAATGAGATCGAAGACACCGGCCAGAATCCGGTCACGTATTTGGCGAAATACTGGAAAACTAACGATCTTTTTGAAACCGTGCTTCACTGGTGAATTCTCCATGAATTTCCGTGTTTCGTCGCAGATATTCAGAAGATTCGAATTTTCGTCGAAAATCGTGAAAATCGTATGGGGGGTGGCATTGATTTTTCGTTTTTTTCGAGTCGCTCGAAGAAATGGGCAGAAAATGTACTTTTCTGCGAAAATACGCAAAACTATTTCTACTCTGAAAGCTAAATCCAATTTCTAAACTTAATAATGAGTTAGAAAATGCCAACTTTTTCCGCGTTTCAGTGAAATAAGGGCCCTGAAAGAGAATTTTACGAAAATGAGACCGAATCCACCGGCCAGAATCCGGTCTCGTTTTTCACGAATTTCTGGAAAACTAACGATCTTTATGAAAAACGTGCTTCACTGGTGAATTCTCCATGAAATTCCGTGTTTCGTCGCAGATTTTCAGATGATTCGAATTTTCGTCGAAAATCGTGAAAATCGTAAGGGGGGGTGGCATTGATTTTTCGCTTTTTCGAGTCGCTCGAAGAAATGGGCAGAAAATGGACTTTTCTGCGAAAATACGCAACCTATTTATACTCAAAAGCTAAATTCAATTTCTAAAATTAATATTGAGTTAGAAAATGCCAACTTTTCCGCGTTTCAAAGAAATAATGGCCCTGAAAGAGAATTTTACGAAAATGAGACCGAATCCACCGGCCAGAATCCGGTCTCGTTTATCGCGAATTTCTGGAAAACTAACGATCTTTTTGAAAAACGGGGCTCCACCAGTGAATTCTCCATGAAATTCCGTGTTTCGTTTCAGATTTTTAGAATATTCGAATTTTTGTCGAAAATCGTGAAAATCGTAAGGGGGGGTGGCATTGATTTTTCGCATTTTCGAGTCGCACGAAGAAATGGGCAGAAAATGTACTTTTCTGCGAAAATACGCAAACTATTTCTACTCTGAAAGCTAAATCCAATTTCTAAAATTAATATTGATTTAGAAAATGCCAACTTTTACCGCGTTTCAAAGAAATAAGGGCCCTGAAAGAGAATTTTACGAAAATGCGCAAACTATTTATACTCAAAGAGCTAAATTCAATTTCTAAAATTAATATTGAGTTAGAAAATGCCGACTGTTACCGTGTTTCTAAGAAATAAGGGCCCTGAAAGCGAATTTTACGAAAATGAGACCGAATCCACCGGCCAGAATCCGGTTTCGTTTTTCGCGAATTTCTGGAAAACTAACGATCATTTTGAAAAACGTGCTTCACTGGTCAATTCTCCATGAAATTCCGTGTTTCGTCGCAGATTTTGAGAAGATTCGAATTTTCGTCGAAAATCGTGAAAATCGTAAGGGGGGGTGGCATTGATTTTTCGCTTTTTTCGAGTCGCTCGAAGAAATGGGCAGAAAATGGACTTTTCTGCGGAAATACGCAAACTATTTATAGACAAAAAGCTAAATCCAATTTCTAAATTTAATATTGTGTTAGAAAATGCCGACTGTTACCGTGTTTCAAAGAAATAAGGGCCCTGAAAGCGAATTTTACAAAAATGAGACCGAATCTACCGGCCAGATTCCGGTCTCATTTTTCACGAATTTCTGGAAAACTAACGATCTTTTTGAAAAACGTGCTTCACTGGTGAATTCTCCATGAAATTCCGTGTTTCGTCGCAGATTTTCAGATGATTCGAATTTTCGTCGAAAATCGTGAAAATCGTAAGGGGGGGTGGCATTGATTTTTCGCTTTTTCGAGTCGCTCGAAGAAATGGGCAGAAAATGGACTTTTCTGCGAAAATACGCAACCTATTTATACTCAAAAAGCTAAATTCAATTTCTAAAATTAATATTGAGTTAGAAAATGCCGACTGTTACCGTGTTTCAAAGAAATAAGGGCCCTTAAGGCGAATTTTACGAAAATGAAACCGAATCCACCGGCCAGAATCCGGTCTCGTCTTTCGCGAATTTCTGGAAAACTAACGAACTTTTTGAAAAACGTGCTTCACTGGTGAATTCTCTATGAAATTCCGTGTTTCGTCGCAGATTTTCAGAAGATTCGAATTTTCGTCGAAAATCGTGAAAATCGTAAGGGGGTGGCATTGATTTTTCGCTTTTTCGAGTCGCTCGAAGAAATGGGCAGAAAATGGACTTTTCTGCGAAAATACGCAAACTATTAATACTCAAAAAACTAAATTCAATTTCTAAAATAATTATTGAGTTAGAAAATGCCGACTGTTACCGTGTTTCAAAGAAATAAGGGCCCTGAAGGAGAATTTTACAAAAATGAAACCGAATATACCGGCCAGAATCCGGTCTGGTTTTTCGCGAATTTCTGGAAAACTAACGAATTTTTTGAAATACGGGCTTCACCAGAGAATTCTCCATGAATTTCCGTGTTTCGTCGCAGATTTTCAGAAGATTCGAATTTTCATCGAAAATCGTGAAGATCGTAAGGGGGGTGTCATTGATTTTTCGCTTTTTCGAGTCGCTCGAAGAAATGGGCAGAAAATGGACTTTTCTGCGAAAATACGCAAACTTTATCTTCTCAGAAAGCTAAATCCAATTTCTAAAATTAATTTTGATTTAGAAAATGCCAACTTTTACCGCGTTTCAAAGAATTAAGGGCCCTGAAAGAGAATTTTACGAAAATGCGCAAACTATTTATACTCAAAGAGCTAAATTCAATTTCTAAAATTAATATTGAGTTAGAAAATGCCGACTGTTACCGTGTTTCAAAGAAATAAGGGCCCTGAAAGCGAATTTTACGAAAATGAGACCGAAACCACCGGCCAGAATCCGGTCTCGTTTTTCACGAATTTCTGGAAAACTAACGATCTTTTTGAAAAACGTGCTTCACTGGTGAATTCTCCATGAAATTCCGTGTTTCGTCGCAGATTTTCAGATGATTCGAATTTTCGTCGAAAATCGTGAAAATCGTAAGGGGGGGTGGCATTGATTTTTCGCTTTTTCGAGTCGCTCGAAGAAATGGGCAGAAAATGGACTTTTCTGCGAAAATACGCAACCTATTTATACTCAAAAAGCTAAATTCAATTTCTAAAATTAATATTGAGTTAGAAAATGCCGACTGTTACCGTGTTTCAAAGAAATAAGGGCCCTGAAGGCGAATTTTACAAAAATGAAACCGAATCCACCGGCCAGAATCCGGTCTCGTCTTTCGCGAATTTCTGGAAAACTAACGAACTTTTTGAAAAACGTGCTTCACTGGTGAATTCTCTATGAAATTCCGTGTTTCGTCGCAGATTTTCAGAAGATTCGAATATTCGTGGAAAATTGTGAAAATCGTAAGGGGGGGTGGCATTCATTTTTCGCTTTTTCGAGTCGCTCGAAGAAATGGGCAGAAAATGGACTTTTCTGCGAAAATACGCAATCTATTAATACTCAAAAAACTAAATTCAGTTTCTAAAATAATTATTGAGTTAGAAAATGCCGACTGTTACCGTGTTTCAAAGAAATAAGGGCCCTGAAGGAGAATTTTACGAAAATGCGCAAACTATTTATACTCAAAGAGCAAAATTCAATTTCTAAAATTAATATTGAGTTAGAAAATGCCGACAGTTACCGTGTTTCAAAGAAATAAGGGCCCTGAAAGCGAATTTTACGAAAATGAGACCGAATCCACCGGCCAGAATCCGGTTTCGTTTTTCGCGAATTTCTGGAAAACTAACGATCTTTTTGAAAAACGTGCTTCACTGGTGAATTCTCCATGAAATTCCGTGTTTCGTCGCAGATTTTCAGATGATTCGAATTTTCGTCGAAAATCGTGAAAATCGTAAGGGGGGGTGGCATTGATTTTTCGCTTTTTCGAGTCGCTCGAAGAAATGGGCAGAAAATGGACTTTTCTGCGAAAATACGCAACCTATTTATACTCAAAAAGCTAAATTCAATTTCTAAAATTAATATTGAGTTAGAAAATGCCGACTGTTACCGTGTTTCAAAGAAATAAGGGCCCTTAAGGCGAATTTTACGAAAATGAAACCGAATCCACCGGCCAGAATCCGGTCTCGTCTTTCGCGAATATCTGGAAAACTAACGAACTTTTTGAAAAACGTGCTTCACTGGTGAATTCTCTATGAAATTCCGTGTTTCGTCGCAGATTTTCAGAAGATTCGAATTTTCGTCGAAAATCGTGAAAATCGTAAGGGGGTGGCATTGATTTTTCGCTTTTTCGAGTCGCTCGAAGAAATGGGCAGAAAATGGACTTTTCTGCGAAAATACGCAAACTATTAATACTCAAAAAACTAAATTCAATTTCTAAAACAATTATTGAGTTAGAAAATGCCGACTGTTACCGTGTTTCAAAGAAATAAGGGCCCTGAAGGAGAATTTTACAAAAATGAAACCGAATCTACCGGCCAGAATCCGGTCTGGTTTTTCGCGAATTTCTGGAAAACTAACGAATTTTTTGAAATACGGGCTTCACCAGAGAATTCTCCATGAATTTCCGTGTTTCGTCGCAGATTTTCAGAAGATTCGAATTTTCATCGAAAATCGTGAAGATCGTAAGGGGGGGTGTCATTGATTTTTCGCTTTTTTCGAGTCGCTCGAAGAAATGGGCAGAAAATGGACTTTTCTGCGAAAATACGCAAACTATATCTTCTCAGAAAGCTAAATCCAATTTCTAAAATTAATTTTGATTTAGAAAATGCCAACTTTTACCGCGTTTCAAAGAATTAAGGGCCCTGAAAGAGAATTTTACGAAAATGCGCAAACTATTTATACTCAAAGAGCTAAATTCAATTTCTAAAATTAATATTGAGTTAGAAAATGCCGACTGTTACCGTGTTTCAAAGAAATAAGGGCCCTGAAAGCGAATTTTACGAAAATGAGACCGAAACCACCGGCCAGAATCCGGTCTCGTTTTTCACGAATTTCTGGAAAACTAACGATCTTTTTGAAAAACGTGCTTCACTGGTGAATTCTCCATGAAATTCCGTGTTTCGTCGCAGATTTTCAGATGATTCGAATTTTCGTCGAAAATCGTGAAAATCGTAAGGGGGGGTGGCATTGATTTTTCGCTTTTTCGAGTCGCTCGAAGAAATGGGCAGAAAATGGACTTTTCTGCGAAAATACGCACCTATTTATACTCAAAAAGCTAAATTCAATTTCTAAAATTAATATTGAGTTAGAAAATGCCGACTGTTACCGTGTTTCAAAGAAATAAGGGCCCTGAAGGCGAATTTTACAAAATGAAACCGAATCCACCGGCCAGAATCCGGTCTCGTCTTTCGCGAATTTCTGGAAAACTAACGAACTTTTTGAAAAACGTGCTTCACTGGTGAATTCTCTATGAAATTCCGTGTTTCGTCGCAGATTTTCAGAAGATTCGAATATTCGTGGAAAATCGTGAAAATCGTAAGGGGGGGTGGCATTCCTTTTTTCGCTTTTTCGAGTCGCTCGAAGAAATGGGCAGAAAATGGACTTTTCTGCGAAAATACGCAATCTATTAATACTCAAAAAACTAAATTCAGTTTCTAAAATAATTATTGAGTTAGAAAATGCCGACTGTTACCGTGTTTCAAAGAAATAAGGGCCCTGAAGGAGAATTTTACGAAAATGCGCAAACTATTTATACTCAAAGAGCAAAATTCAATTTCTAAAATTAATATTGAGTTAGAAAATGCCGACAGTTACCGTGTTTCAAAGAAATAAGGGCCCTGAAAGCGAATTTTACGAAAATGAGACCGAATCCACCGGCCAGAATCCGGTTTCGTTTTTCGCGAATTTCTGGAAAACTAACGATCTTTTTGAAAAACGTGCTTCACTGGTGAATTCTCCATAAAATTCCGTGTTTCGTCCCAGACGATTCGAAATTTCGTCGAAAATCGTGAAAATCGTAAGCGGGGGTGGCATTGATTTTTCGCTTTTTCGAGTCGCTCGAAGAAATGGGCAGAAAATGGACTTTTCTGCGGAAATACGCAAACTATTTATACACAAAAAGGTAAATCCAATTTCTAAATTTAATATTGTGTTAGAAAATGCCGACTGTTACCGTGTTTCCAAGAAATAAGGGCCCTGAAAGCGAATTTTACGAAAATGAGACCGAATCTACCGGCCAGAATCCGGTCTCATTTTTCACGAATTTCTGGAAAAATGCCAACTTTTACCGCGTTTCAAAGAAATAAGGGCCCTGAAAGAGAATTTTACGAAAATGCGCAAACTATTTATACTCAAAGAGCTAAATTCAATTTCTAAAATTAATATTGAGTTAGAAAATGCCGACTGTTACCGTGTTTTAAAGAAATAAGGGCCCTGAAAGCGAATTTTACGAAAATGAGACCGAATCCACCGGCCAGAATCCGGTTTCGTTTTTCGCGAATTTCTGGAAAACTAACGATCTTTTTGAAAAACGTGCTTCACTGGTGAATTCTCCATGAAATTCCGTGTTTCGTCCCGGAAGATTCGAATTTTCGTCGAAAATCGTGAAAATCGTAAGAGGGGGTGGCATTAATTTTTCGCTTTTTCGAGTCGCTCGAAGAAATGGGCAGAAAATGGACTTTTCTGCGGAAATACGCAAACTATTTATACACAAAAAGCTGAATCCAAATTCTAAAATTAATATTGAGTTAGAAAATGCCAACTTATCCGCGTTTCAAAGAAATAATGGCCCTGAAAGAGAATTTTACGAAAATGAGACCGAATCCACCGGCCAGAATCCGGTCTCGTTTATCGCGAATTTCTGGAAAACTAACGATCTTTTTGAAACCGTGCTTCACTGGTGAATTCTCCATGAATTTCCGTGTTTCGTCGCAGATATTCAGAAGATTCGAATTTTCGTCGAAAATCGTGAAAATCGTATGGGGGGTGGCATTGATTTTTCGTTTTTTCGAGTCGCTCGAAGAAATGGGCAGAAAATGTACTTTTCTGCGAAAATACGCAAACTATTTCTACTCTGAAAGCTAAATCCAATTTCTAAACTTAATAATGAGTTAGAAAATGCCAACTTTTTCCGCGTTTCAGTGAAATAAGGGCCCTGAAAGAGAATTTTACGAAAATGAGACCGAATCCACCGGCCAGAATCCGGTCTCGTTTTTCACGAATTTCTGGAAAACTAACGATCTTTATGAAAAACGTGCTTCACTGGTGAATTCTCCATGAAATTCCGTGTTTCGTCGCAGATTTTCAGATGATTCGAATTTTCGTCGAAAATCGTGAAAATCGTAAGGGGGGGTGGCATTGATTTTTCGCTTTTTCGAGTCGCTCGAAGAAATGGGCAGAAAATGGACTTTTCTGCGAAAATACGCAACCTATTTATACTCAAAAAGCTAAATTCAATTTCTAAAATTAATATTGAGTTAGAAAATGCCAACTTTTCCGCGTTTCAAAGAAATAATGGCCCTGAAAGAGAATTTTACGAAAATGAGACCGAATCCACCGGCCAGAATACGGACTCGTTTATCGCGAATTTCTGGAAAACTAACGATCTTTTTGAAAAACGGGCTCCACCAGTGAATTCTCCATGAAATTCCGTGTTTCGTTTCAGATTTTTAGAATATTCGAATTTTTGTCGAAAATCGTGAAAATCGTAAGGGGGGGTGGCATTGATTTTTCGCATTTTCGAGTCGCACGAAGAAATGGGCAGAAAATGTACTTTTCTGCGAAAATACGCAAACTATTTCTACTCTGAAAGCTAAATCCAATTTCTAAAATTAATATTGATTTAGAAAATGCCAACTTTTACCGCGTTTCAAAGAAATAAGGGCCCTGAAAGAGAATTTTACGAAAATGCGCAAACTATTTATACTCAAAGAGCTAAATTCAATTTCTAAAATTAATATTGAGTTAGAAAATGCCGACTGTTACCGTGTTTCAAAGAAATAAGGGCCCTGAAAGCGAATTTTACGAAAATGAGACCGAATCCACCGGCCAGAATCCGGTTTCGTTTTTCGCGAATTTCTGGAAAACTAACGATCATTTTGAAAAACGTGCTTCACTGGTCAATTCTCCATGAAATTCCGTGTTTCGTCGCAGATTTTGAGAAGATTCGAATTTTCGTCGAAAATCGTGAAAATCGTAAGGGGGGGTGGCATTGATTTTTCGCTTTTTCGAGTCGCTCGAAGAAATGGGCAGAAAATGGACTTTTCTGCGGAAATACGCAAACTATTTATAGACAAAAAGCTAAATCCAATTTCTAAATTTAATATTGTGTTAGAAAATGCCGACTGTTACCGTGTTTCAAAGAAATAAGGGCCCTGAAAGCGAATTTTACAAAATGAGACCGAATCTACCGGCCAGATTCCGGTCTCATTTTTCACGAATTTCTGGAAAACTAACGATCTTTTTGAAAAACGTGCTTCACTGGTGAATTCTCCATGAAATTCCGTGTTTCGTCGCAGATTTTCAGATGATTCGAATTTTCGTCGAAAATCGTGAAAATCGTAAGGGGGGGTGGCATTGATTTTTCGCTTTTTCGAGTCGCTCGAAGAAATGGGCAGAAAATGGACTTTTCTGCGAAAATACGCAACCTATTTATACTCAAAATGCTAAATTCAATTTCTAAAATTAATATTGAGTTAGAAAATGCCGACTGTTACCGTGTTTCAAAGAAATAAGGGCCCTTAAGGCGAATTTTACGAAAATGAAACCGAATCCACCGGCCAGAATCCGGTCTCGTCTTTCGCGAATTTCTGGAAAACTAACGAACTTTTTGAAAAACGTGCTTCACTGGTGAATTCTCTATGAAATTCCGTGTTTCGTCGCAGATTTTCAGAAGATTCGATATTTCGTCGAAAATCGTGAAAATCGTAAGGGGGTGGCATTGATTTTTCGCTTTTTCGAGTCGCTCGAAGAAATGGGCAGAAAATGGACTTTTCTGCGAAAATACGCAAACTATTAATACTCAAAAAACTAAATTCAATTTCTAAAATAATTATTGAGTTAGAAAATGCCGACTGTTACCGTGTTTCAAAGAAATAAGGGCCCTGAAGAAGAATTTTACAAAAATGAAACCGAATCTACCGGCCAGAATCCGGTCTGGTTTTTCGCGAATTTCTGGAAAACTAACGAATTTTTTGAAATACGGGCTTCACCAGAGAATTCTCCATGAATTTCCGTGTTTCGTCGCAGATTTTCAGAAGATTCGAATTTTCATCGAAAATCGTGAAGATCGTAAGGGGGGGTGTCATTGATTTTCGCTTTTTCGAGTCGCTCGAAGAAATGGGCAGAAAATGGACTTTTCTGCGAAAATACGCAAACTATATCTTCTCAGAAAGCTAAATCCAATTTCTAAAATTATTTTTGATTTAGGAAATGCCAACTTTTACCGCGTTTCAAAGAATTAAGGGCCCTGAAAGAGAATTTTACGAAAATGCGCAAACTATTTATACTCAAAGAGCTAAATTCAATTTCTAAAATTAATATTGAGTTAGAAAATGCCGACTGTTACCGTGTTTCAAAGAAATAAGGGCCCTGAAAGCGAATTTTACGAAAATGAGACCGAATCCACCGGCCAGAATCCGGTTTCGTTTTTTCCCGAATTTCTGGAAAACTAACGATCTTTTTGAAAAAACGTGCTTCACTGGTGAATTCTCCATGAAATTCCGTGTTTCGTCCCAGAAGATTCGAATTTTCGTCGAAAATCGTGAAAATCGTAAGGGGGGGTGGCATTGATTTTTCGCTTTTTCGAGTCGCTCGAAGAAATGGGCAGAAAATGGACTTTTCTGCGGAAATACGCAAACTATTTATACACAAAAAGCTAAATCCAATTTCTAAATTTAATATTGTGTTAGAAAATGCCGACTGTTACCGTGTTTCAATGAAATAAGGGCCCTGAAGGCGAATTTTACGAAAATGAAACCGAATCTACTGGCCAGAATCCGGTCTCGTTTTTCGCGAATTTCTGGAAAACTAACGATCTTTTTGAAAAACGGGCTCCACCAGTGAATTCTCCATGAAATTCCGAGTTTCGTTTCAGATTTTTAGAAGATTCGAATTTTCGTCGAAAATCGTAAGGGGGGGTGGCATTGATTTTTCGCTTTTTCGAGTCGCACGAAGAAATGGGCAGAAAATGGACTCTTCTGCGAAAAAACGCAAACTATTTCTACTCAGAAAGCTAAATCCAATTTCTAAAATTAATATTGAGTTAGAAAATGCCAACTTCTACCGCGTTTCCAAGAAATAAGGGCCCTGAAAGAGAATTTTACGAAAATGAGACCGAAGACACCGGCCAGAATCCGGTCACGTATTTGGCGAAATACTGGAAAACTAACGATCTTTTTGAAACCGTGCTTCACTGGTGAATTCTCCATGAAATTCCGTGTTTCATCGCAGATTTTCAGAAGATTCGAATTTTCGTCGAAAATCAAGAAAATCGTAAGGGGGGGGTGGCATTGATTTTTCGCTTTTTCGAGTCGCTCGAAGAAATGGGCAGAAAATGGACTTTTCTGCGGAAATACGCAAACTATTTATACACAAAAAGCTAAATCCAAATTCTAAAATTAATATTGAGTTAGAAAATGCCAACTTTTTCCGCGTTTCAAAGAAATAATGGCCCTGAAAGAGAATTTTACGAAAATGAGACCGAATCCACCGGCCAGAATCCGGTCTCGTTTATCGCGAATTTCTGGAAAACTAACGATCTTTTTAAAACCGTGCTTCACTGGTGAATTCTCCATGAATTTCCGTGTTTCGTCGCAGATTTTCAGAAGATTCGAATTTTCGTCGAAAATCGTGAAAATCGTAAGGAAGGGTGGCATTGATTTTTCGCTTTTTCGAGTCGCTCGAAGAAATGGGCAGAAAATGGACTTTTCTGCGAAAATACGCAAACTATTTATACTCAAAAAGCTAAATTCAATTTCTAAAATTAATTTTGAGTTAGAAAATGCCGACTGTTACCGTGTTTCAAAGAAATAAGGGCCCTGAAGGCGAATTTTACGAAAATGAAACCGAATCTACCGGCCAGAATCCGGTCTCGTCTTTCGCGAATTTCTGGAAAACTAACGATCTTTTTGAAAAAACGGGCTCCACCAGTGAATTCTCCATGAAATTCCGTGTTTCGTTTCAGATTTTTAGAATATTCGAATTTTCGTCGAAAATCGTGAAAATCGTAAGGGGGGGTGGCATTGATTTTTCGCTTTTTCGAGTCGCTCGAAGAAATGGGCAGAAAATGGACTTTTCTGCGGAAATACGCAAACTATTTAAACACAAAAAGCTAAATCCAATTTCTAAATTTAATATTGTGTTAGAAAATGCCGACTGTTACCGTGTTTCAAAGAAATAAGGGCCCTGAAAGCGAATTTTACGAAAATGAGACCGAATCTACCGGCCAGAATCCGGTCTCATTTTTCACGAATTTCTGGAAAACAAACGATCTTTTTGAAAAACGTGCTTCACTGGTGAATTCTCCATGAAATTCCGTGTTTCGTCGCAGATTTTCAGATGATTCGAATTTTCGTCGAAAATCGTGAAAATCGTAAGGGGGGGTGGCATTGATTTTTCGCTTTTTCGAGTCGCTCGAAGAAATGGGCAGAAAATGGACTTTTCTGCGAAAATACGCAACCTATTTATACTCAAAAAGCTAAATTCAATTTCTAAAATTAATATTGAGTTAGAAAATGCCGACTGTTACCGTGTTTCAAAGAAATAAGGGCCCTGAAGGCGAATTTTACGAAAATGAAACCGAATCCACCGGCCAGAATCCGGTCTCGTTTTTCGCGAATTTCTGGAAAACTAACGAACTTTTTGAAAAACGTGCTTCACTGGTGAATTCTCTATGAAATTCCGTGTTTCGTCGCAGATTTTCAGAAGATTCGAATTTTCGTAGAAAATCGTGAAAATCGTAAGGGGGGTGGCATTGATTTTTCGCTTTTTCGAGTCGCTCGAAGAAATGGGCAGAAAATGGACTTTTTTGCGAAAATACGCAAACTATTAATACTCAAAAAACTAAATTCAATTTCTAAAATAATTATTGAGTTAGAAAATGCCGACTGTTACTGTGTTTCAAAGAAATAAGGGCCCTGAAGGAGAATTTTACAAAAATGAAACCGAATCTACCGGCCAGAATCCGGTCTGGTTTTTCGCGAATTTCTGGAAAACTAACGACTTTTTTGAAATACGGGCTTCACCAGAGAATTCTCCATGAATTTCCGTGTTTCGTCGCAGATTTTCAGAAGATTCGAATTTTCATCGAAAATCGTGAAAATCGTAAGGGGGGGTGTCATTGATTTTTCGCTTTTTCGAGTCGCTCGAAAAAATGGGCAGAAAATGGACTTTTCTGCGAAAATACGCAAACTATATCTTCTCAGAAAGCTAAATCCAATTTCTAAAATTAAAATTGATTTAGAAAATGCCAACTTTTACCGCGTTTCAAAGAATTAAGGGCCCTGAAAGAGAATTTTACGAAAATGCGCAAATGATTTATTTAAGAGCTAACTATTTTTATTAAAGAGCTAAATTCAATTTCTAAAATTAATATTGAGTTAGAAAATGCCGACTGTTACCGTGTTTCAAAGAAATAAGGGCCCTGAAAGCGAATTTTACGAAAATGAGAACGAATCTACCGGCCAGAATCCGGTTTCGTTTTTCCCGAATTTCTGGAAAACTAACGATCTTTTTGAAAAACGTGCTTCACTGGTGAATTCTCCATGAAATTCCGTGTTTCGTCCCAGAAGATTCGAATTTTCGTCGAATATCGTGAAAATCGTAAGGGGGGGTGGCATTGATTTTTCGCTTTTTCGAGTCGCTCGAAGAAATGGGCAGAAAATGGACTTTTCTGCGGAAATACGCAAACTATTTATACACAAAAAGCTAAATCCAATTTCTAAATTTAATATTGTGTTAGAAAATGCCGACTGTTACCGTGTTTCAATGAAATAAGGGTCCTGAAGGCGAATTTTACGAAATGAAACCGAATCTACCGGCCAGAATCCGGTCTCGTTTTTCGCGAATTTCTGGAAAACTAACGATCTTTTTGAAAAACGGGCTCCACCAGTGAATTCTCCATGAAATTCCGAGTTTCGTTTCAGATTTTTAGAAGATTCGAATTTTCGTCGAAAATCGTAAGGGGGGGTGGCATTGATTTTTCGCTTTTTCGAGTCGCACGAAGAAATGGGCAGAAAATGGACTCTTTTGCGAAAAACGCAAACTATTTCTACTCAGAAAGCTAAATCCAATTTCTAAAATTAATATTGAGTTAGAAAATGCCAACTTTTACCGCGTTTCCAAGAAATAAAGGCCCTGAAAGAGAATTTTACGAAAATGAGATCGAAGACACCGGCCAGAATCCGGTCACGTATTTGGCGAAATACTGGAAAACTAACGATCTTTTTGAAACCGTGCTTCACTGGTGAATTCTCCATGAATTTCCGTGTTTCGTCGCAGATTTTCAGAAGATTCGAATTTTCGTCGAAAATCGTGAAAATCGTAAGGAAGGGTGGCATTGATTTTTCGCTTTTTCGAGTCGCTCGAAGAAATGGGCAGAAAATGGACTTTTCTGCGAAAATACGCAAACTATTTATACTCAAAAAGCTAAATTCAATTTCTAAAATTAATTTTGAGTTAGAAAATGCCGACTGTTACCGTGTTTCAAAGAAATAAGGGCCCTGAAGGCGAATTTTACGAAAATGAAACCGAATCTACCGGCCAGAATCCGGTCTCGTCTTTCGCGAATTTCTGGAAAACTAACGATCTTTTGAAAAACGGGCTCCACCAGTGAATTCTCCATGAAATTCCGTGTTTCGTTTCAGATTTTTAGAATATTCGAATTTTTGTCGAAAATCGTGAAAATCGTAAGGGGGGGTGGCATTGATTTTTCGCATTTTCGAGTCGCACAAAGAAATGGGCAGAAAATGTACTTTTCTGCGAAAATACGCAAACTATTTCTACTCTGAAAGCTAAATCCAATTTCTAAAATTAATATTGATTTAAAAAATGCCAACTTTTACCGCGTTTCAAAGAAATAAGGGCCCTGAAAGAGAATTTTACGAAAATGCGCAAACTATTTATACTCAAAGAGCTAAATTCAATTTCTAAAATTAATATTGAGTTAGAAAATGCCGACTGTTACCGTGTTTCAAAGAAATAAGGGCCCTGAAAGCGAATTTTACGAAAATGAGACCGAATCCACCGGCCAGAATCCGGTTTCGTTTTTCGCGAATTTCTGGAAAACTAACGATCATTTTGAAAAACGTGCTTCACTGGTGAATTCTCATTAAATTCCGTGTTTCGTCCCAGAAGATTCGAATTTTCGTCGAAAATCGTGAAAATCGTAAGGGGGGGTGGCATTGATTTTTCGCTTTTTCGAGTCGCTCGAAGAAATGGGCAGAAAATGGACTTTTCTGCGGAAATACGCAAACTATTTAAACACAAAAAGCTAAATCCAATTTCTAAATTTAATATTGTGTTAGAAAATGCCGACTGTTACCGTGTTTCAAAGAAATAAGGGCCCTGAAGGCGAATTTTACGAAAATGAGACCGAATCTACCGGCCAGAATCCGGTCTCATTTTTCACGAATTTCTGGAAAACTAACGATCTTTTTGAAAACCGTGCTTCACTGGTGAATTCTCCATGAAATTCCGTGTTTCGTCGCAAATTTTCAGATGATTCGAATTTTCGTCGAAAATCGTGAAAATCGTAAGGGGGGGTGGCATTGATTTTTCGCTTTTCGAGTCGCTCGAAGAAATGGGCAGAAAATGGACTTTTCTGCGAAAATACGCAACCTATTTATACTCAAAAAGCTAAATTCAATTTCTAAAATTAATATTGAGTTAGAAAATGCCGACTGTTACCGTGTTTCAAAGAAATAAGGGCCCTGAAGGCGAATTTTACGAAAATGAAACCGAATCCACCGGCCAGAATCCGGTCTCGTCTTTCGCGAATTTCTGGAAAACTAACGATCTTTTGAAAAACGGGCTCCACCAGTGAATTCTCCATGAAATTCCGTGTTTCGTTTCAGATTTTTAGAATATTCGAATTTTTGTCGAAAATCGTGAAAATCGTAAGGGGGGGTGGCATTGATTTTTCGCATTTTCGAGTCGCACAAAGAAATGGGCAGAAAATGTACTTTTCTGCGAAAATACGCAAACTATTTCTACTCTGAAAGCTAAATCCAATTTCTAAAATTAATATTGATTTAAAAAATGCCAACTTTTACCGCGTTTCAAAGAAATAAGGGCCCTGAAAGAGAATTTTACGAAAATGCGAAAACTATTTATACTCAAAGAGCTAAATTCAATTTCTAAAATTAATATTGAGTTAGAAAATGCCGACTGTTACCGTGTTGCAAAGAAATAAGGGCCCTGAAAGCGAATTTTACGAAAATGAGACCGAATCCACCGGCCAGAATCCGGTTTCGTTTTCGCGAATTTCTGGAAAACTAACGATCATTTTGAAAAACGTGCTTCACTGGTGAATTCTCCATAAAATTCCGTGTTTCGTCCCAGAAGATTCGAATTTTTGTCGAAAATCGTGAAAATCGTAAGGGGGGGTGGCATTGATTTTTCGCTTTTTCGAGTCGCTCGAAGAAATGGGCAGAAAATGGACTTTTCTGCGGAAATACGCAAACTATTTATACACAAAAAGCTAAATCCAATTTCTAAATTTAATATTGTGTTAGAAAATGCCGACTGTTACCGTGTTTCAATGAAATAAGGGTCCTGAAGGCGAATTTTACGAAAATGAAACCGAATCTACCGGCCAGAATCCGGTCTCGTTTTTCGCGAATTTCTGGAAAACTAACGATCTTTTTGAAAAACGGGCTCCACCAGTGAATTCTCCATGAAATTCCGAGTTTCGTTTCAGATTTTTAGAAGATTCGAATTTTCGTCGAAAATCGTAAGGGGGGATGGCATTGATTTTTCGCTTTTTCGAGTCGCACGAAGAAATGGGCAGAAAATGGACTCTTCTGCGAAAATACGCAAACTATTTCTACTCAGAAAGCTAAATCCAATTTCTAAAATTAATATTGAGTTAGAAAATGCCAACTTCTACCGCGTTTCCAAGAAATAAGGGCCCTGAAAGAGAATTTTACGAAAATGAGACCGAAGACACCGGCCAGAATCCGGTCACGTATTTGGCGAAATACTGGAAAACTAACGATCTTTTTGAAACCGTGCTTCACTGGTGAATTCTCCATGAAATTCCGTGTTTCATCGCAGATTTTCAGAAGATTCGAATTTTCGTCGAAAATCAAGAAAATCGTAAGGGGGGGTGGCATTGATTTTTCGCTTTTTCGAGTCGCTCGAAGAAATGGGCAGAAAATGGACTTTTCTGCGGAAATACGCAAACTATTTATACACAAAAAGCTAAATCCAAATTCTAAAATTAATATTGAGTTAGAAAATGCCAACTTTTTCCGCGTTTCAAAGAAATAATGGCCCTGAAAGAGAATTTTACGAAAATGAGACCGAATCCACCGGCCAGAATCCGGTCTCGTTTATCGCGAATTTCTGGAAAACTAACGATCTTTTTAAAACCGTGCTTCACTGGTGAATTCTCCATGAATTTCCGTGTTTCGTCGCAGATTTTCAGAAGATTCGAATTTTCGTCGAAAATCGTGAAAATCGTAAGGAAGGGTGGCATTGATTTTTCGCTTTTTCGAGTCGCTCGAAGAAATGGGCAGAAAATGGACTTTTCTGCGAAAATACGCAAACTATTTATACTCAAAAAGCTAAATTCAATTTCTAAAATTAATTTTGAGTTAGAAAATGCCGACTGTTACCGTGTTTCAAAGAAATAAGGGCCCTGAAGGCGAATTTTACGAAAATGAAACCGAATCTACCGGCCAGAATCCGGTCTCGTCTTTCGCGAATTTCTGGAAAACTAACGATCTTTTTGAAAAACGGGCTCCACCAGTGAATTCTCCATGAAATTCCGTGTTTCGTTTCAGATTTTTAGAATATTCGAATTTTCGTCGAAAATCGTGAAAATCGTAAGGGGGGGTGGCATTGATTTTTCGCTTTTTTCGAGTCGCTCGAAGAAATGGGCAGAAAATGGACTTTTCTGCGGAAATACGCAAACTATTTAAACACAAAAAGCTAAATCCAATTTCTAAATTTAATATTGTGTTAGAAAATGCCGACTGTTACCGTGTTTCAAAGAAATAAGGGCCCTGAAAGCGAATTTTACGAAAATGAGACCGAATCTACCGGCCAGAATCCGGTCTCATTTTCACGAATTTCTGGAAAACTAAACGATCTTTTTGAAAAACGTGCTTCACTGGTGAATTCTCCATGAAATTCCGTGTTTCGTCGCAGATTTTCAGATGATTCGAATTTTCGTCGAAAATCGTGAAAATCGTAAGGGGGGGGGTGGCATTGATTTTTCGCTTTTTCGAGTCGCTCGAAGAAATGGGCAGAAAATGGACTTTTCTGCGAAAATACGCAACCTATTTATACTCAAAAAGCTAAATTCAATTTCTAAAATTAATATTGAGTTAGAAAAATGCCGACTGTTACCGTGTTTCAAAGAAATAAGGGCCCTGAAGGCGAATTTTACGAAAATGAAACCGAATCCACCGGCCAGAATCCGGTCTCGTTTTCGCGAATTTCTGGAAAACTAACGAACTTTTTGAAAAACGTGCTTCACTGGTGAATTCTCTATGAAATTCCGTGTTTCGTCGCAGATTTTCAGAAGATTCGAATTTTCGTAGAAAATCGTGAAAATCGTAAGGGGGGTGGCATTGATTTTTCGCTTTTTCGAGTCGCTCGAAGAAATGGGCAGAAAATGGACTTTTTTGCGAAAATACGCAAACTATTAATACTCAAAAAACTAAATTCAATTTCTAAAATAATTATTGAGTTAGAAAATGCCGACTGTTACCTGTGTTTCAAAGAAATAAGGGCCCTGAAGGAGAATTTTACAAAAATGAAACCGAATCTACCGGCCAGAATCCGGTCTGGCTTTTTCGCGAATTTCTGGAAAACTAACGACTTTTTGAAATACGGGCTTCACCAGAGAATTCTCCATGAATTTCCGTGTTTCGTCGCAGATTTTCAGAAGATTCGAATTTTCATCGAAAATCGTGAAAATCGTAAGGGGGGGTGTCATTGATTTTTCGCTTTTTCGAGTCGCTCGAAGAAATGGGCAGAAAATGGACTTTTCTGCGAAAATACGCAAACTATATCTTCTCAGAAAGCTAAATCCAATTTCTAAAATTAAAATTGATTTAGAAAATGCCAACTTTTACCGCGTTTCAAAGAATTAAGGGCCCTGAAAGAGAATTTTACGAAAATGCGCAAATGATTTATTTAAGAGCTAACTATTTTATTAAAGAGCTAAATTCAATTTCTAAAATTAATATTGAGTTAGAAAATGCCGACTGTTACCGTGTTTCAAAGAAATAAGGGCCCTGAAAGCGAATTTTACGAAAATGAGAACGAATCTACCGGCCAGAATCCGGTTTCGTTTTTCCCGAATTTCTGGAAAACTAACGATCTTTTTGAAAAACGTGCTTCACTGGTGAATTCTCCATGAAATTCCGTGTTTCGTCCCAGAAGATTCGAATTTTCGTCGAATATCGTGAAAATCGTAAGGGGGGGGTGCATTGATTTTTCGCTTTTTCGAGTCGCTCGAAGAAATGGGCAGAAAATGGACTTTTCTGCGGAAATACGCAAACTATTTATACACAAAAAGCTAAATCCAATTTCTAAATTTAATATTGTGTTAGAAAATGCCGACTGTTACCGTGTTTCAATGAAATAAGGGTCCTGAAGGCGAATTTTACGAAAATGAAACCGAATCTACCGGCCAGAATCCGGTCTCGTTTTTCGCGAATTTCTGGAAAACTAACGATCTTTTTGAAAAACGGGCTCCACCAGTGAATTCTCCATGAAATTCCGAGTTTCGTTTCAGATTTTTAGAAGATTCGAATTTTCGTCGAAAATCGTAAGGGGGGGTGGCATTGATTTTTCGCTTTTTCGAGTCGCACGAAGAAATGGGCAGAAAATGGACTCTTTTGCGAAAATACGCAAACTATTTCTACTCAGAAAGCTAAATCCAATTTCTAAAATTAATATTGAGTTAGAAAATGCCAACTTTTACCGCGTTTCCAAGAAATAAAGGCCCTGAAAGAGAATTTTACGAAAATGAGATCGAAGACACCGGCCAGAATCCGGTCACGTATTTGGCGAAATACTGGAAAACTAACGATCTTTTTGAAACCGTGCTTCACTGGTGAATTCTCCATGAATTTCCGTGTTTCGTCGCAGATTTTCAGAAGATTCGAATTTTCGTCGAAAATCGTGAAAATCGTAAGGAAGGGTGGCATTGATTTTTCGCTTTTTCGAGTCGCATCGAAGAAATGGGCAGAAAATGGACTTTTCTGCGAAAATACGCAAACTATTTATACTCAAAAAGCTAAATTCAATTTCTAAAATTAATTTTGAGTTAGAAAATGCCGACTGTTACCGTGTTTCAAAGAAATAAGGGCCCTGAAGGCGAATTTTACGAAAATGAAACCGAATCTACCGGCCAGAATCCGGTCTCGTCTTTCGCGAATTTCTGGAAAACTAACGATCTTTTTGAAAAACGGGCTCCACCAGTGAATTCTCCATGAAATTCCGTGTTTCGTTTCAGATTTTTAGAATATTCGAATTTTGTCGAAAATCGTGAAAATCGTAAGGGGGGGTGGCATTGATTTTTCGCATTTTCGAGTCGCACAAAGAAATGGGCAGAAAATGTACTTTTCTGCGAAAATACGCAAACTATTTCTACTCTGAAAGCTAAATCCAATTTCTAAAATTAATATTGATTTAAAAAATGCCAACTTTTACCGCGTTTCAAAGAAATAAGGGCCCTGAAAGAGAATTTTACGAAAATGCGCAAACTATTTATACTCAAAGAGCTAAATTCAATTTCTAAAATTAATATTGAGTTAGAAAATGCCGACTGTTACCGTGTTTCAAAGAAATAAGGGCCCTGAAAGCGAATTTTACGAAAATGAGACCGAATCCACCGGCCAGAATCCGGTTTCGTTTTTCGCGAATTTCTGGAAAACTAACGATCATTTTGAAAAACGTGCTTCACTGGTGAATTCTCCATAAAATTCCGTGTTTCGTCCCAGAAGATTCGAATTTTCGTCGAAAATCGTGAAAATCGTAAGGGGGGGTGGCATTGATTTTTCGCTTTTTCGAGTCGCTCGAAGAAATGGGCAGAAAATGGACTTTTCTGCGGAAATACGCAAACTATTTAAACACAAAAAGCTAAATCCAATTTCTAAATTTAATATTGTGTTAGAAAATGCCGACTGTTACCGTGTTTCAAAGAAATAAGGGCCCTGAAGGCGAATTTTACGAAAATGAGACCGAATCTACCGGCCAGAATCCGGTCTCATTTTTCACGAATTTCTGGAAAACTAACGATCTTTTTGAAAACCGTGCTTCACTGGTGAATTCTCCATGAAATTCCGTGTTTCGGTCGCAATTTTTCAGATGATTCGAATTTTCGTCGAAAATCGTGAAAATCGTAAGGGGGGGGTGGCATTGATTTTTCGCTTTTTCGAGTCGCTCGAAGAAATGGGCAGAAAATGGACTTTTCTGCGAAAATACGCAACCTATTTATACTCAAAAAGCTAAATTCAATTTCTAAAATTAATATTGAGTTAGAAAATGCCGACTGTTACCGTGTTTCAAAGAAATAAGGGCCCTGAAGGCGAATTTTACGAAAATGAAACCGAATCCACCGGCCAGAATCCGGTCTCGTCTTTCGCGAATTTCTGGAAAACTAACGATCTTTTTGAAAAACGGGCTCCACCAGTGAATTCTCCATGAAATTCCGTGTTTCGTTTCAGATTTTTAGAATATTCGAATTTTTGTCGAAATCGTGAAAATCGTAAGGGGGGGGTGGCATTGATTTTTCGCATTTTCGAGTCGCACAAAGAAATGGGCAGAAAATGTACTTTTCTGCGAAAATACGCAAACTATTTCTACTCTGAAAGCTAAATCCAATTTCTAAATTAATATTGATTTAAAAAAATGCCAACTTTTACCGCGTTTCAAAGAAATAAGGGCCCTGAAAGAGAATTTTACGAAAATGCGAAAACTAGTTATACTCAAAGAGCTAAATTCAATTTCTAAAATTATATTGAGTTAGAAAATGCCGACTGTTACCGTGTTGCAAAGAAATAAGGGCCCTGAAAGCGAATTTTACGAAAATGAGACCGAATCCACCGGCCAGAATCCGGTTTCGTTTTTCGCGAATTTCTGGAAAACTAACGATCATTTTGAAAAACGTGCTTCACTGGTGAATTCTCCATAAAATTCCGTGTTTCGTCCCAGAAGATTCGAATTTTCGTCGAAAATCGTGAAAATCGTAAGGGGGGGGTGGCATTGATTTTTCGCTTTTTTCGAGTCGCTCGAAGAAATGGGCAGAAAATGGACTTTTCTGCGGAAATACGCAAACTATTTATACACAAAAAGCTAAAATCCAATTTCTAAATTTAATATTGTGTTAGAAAATGCCGACTGTTACCGTGTTTCAATGAAATAAGGGTCCTGAAGGCGAATTTTACGAAAATGAAACCGAATCTACCGGCCAGAATCCGGTCTCGTTTTTCGCGAATTTCTGGAAAACTAACGATCTTTTTGAAAAACGGGCTCCACCAGTGAATTCTCCATGAAATTCCGAGTTTCGTTTCAGATTTTTAGAAGATTCGAATTTTCGTCGAAAATCGTAAGGGGGGGTGGCATTGATTTTTCGCTTTTTTCGAGTCGCACGAAGAAATGGGCAGAAAATGGACTCTTCTGCGAAAATACGCAAACTATTTTCTACTCAGAAAGCTAAATCCAATTTCTAAAATTAATATTGAGTTAGAAAATGCCAACTTCTACCGCGTTTCCAAGAAATAAGGGCCCTGAAAGAGAATTTTACGAAATGAGACCGAAGACACCGGCCAGAATCCGGTCACGTATTTGGCGAAATACTGGAAAACTAACGATCTTTTGAACCGTGCTTCACTGGTGAATTCTCCATGAAATTCCGTGTTTCATCGCAGATTTTCAGAAGATTCGAATTTTCGTCGAAAATCAAGAAAAATCGTAAGGGGGGTGGCATTGATTTTTCGCTTTTTCGAGTCGCTCGAAGAAATGGGCAGAAAATGGACTTTTTCTGCGGAAATACGCAAACTATTTATACACAAAAAGCTAAATCCAAATTCTAAAATTAATATTGAGTTAGAAAATGCCAACTTTTTCCGCGTTTCAAAGAAATAATGGCCCTGAAAGAGAATTTTACGAAAATGAGACCGAATCCACCGGCCAGAATCCGGTCTCGTTTATCGCGAATTTCTGGAAAACTAACGATCTTTTTAAAACCGTGCTTCACTGGTGAATTCTCCATGAATTTCCGTGTTTCGTCGCAGATTTTCAGAAGATTCGAATTTTCGTCGAAAATCGTGAAAATCGTAAGGAAGGGTGGCATTGATTTTTCGCTTTTTCGAGTCGTCGAAGAAATGGGCGAGAAAATGGACTTTTCTGCGAAAATACGCAAACTATTTATACTCAAAAGCTAAATTCAATTTCTAAAATTAATTTTGAGTTAGAAAATGCCGACTGTTACCGTGTTTCAAAGAAATAAGGGCCCTGAAGGCGAATTTTACGAAAATGAAACCGAATCTACCGGCCAGAATCCGGTCTCGTCTTCGCGAATTTCTGGAAAAACTAACGATCTTTTGAAAAAACGGGCTCCACCAGTGAATTCCTCATGAAATTCCGTGTTTCGTTTCAGATTTTAGAATATTCGAATTTTCGTCGAAAAATCGTGAAAATCGTAAGGGGGGGTGGCATTGATTTTTCGCTTTTCGAGTCGCTCGAAGAAATGGGCAGAAAATGGACTTTTCTGCGGAAATACGCAAACTATTTAAACACAAAAAGCTAAATCCAATTTCTAAATTTAATATTGTGTTAGAAAATGCCGACTGTTACCGTGTTTCAAAGAAATAAGGGCCCTGAAAGCGAATTTTACGAAAATGAGACCGAATCTACCGGCCAGAAATCCGGTCTCATTTTCCATCACGAATTTCTGGAAAACTAACGATCTTTTTGAAAACCGTGCTTCACTGGTGAATTCTCCATGAAATTCCGTGTTTCGTCGCAGATTTTCAGATGATTCGAATTTTCGTCGAAAATCGTGAAAATCGTAAGGGGGGGGTGGCATTGATTTTTCGCTTTTTCGAGTCGCTCGAAGAAATGGGCCAGAAAATGGACTTTTCTGCGAAAATACGCAACCTATTTATACTCAAAAAGCTAAATTCAATTTCTAAAATTAATATTGAGTTAGAAAATGCCGACTGTTACCGTGTTTCAAAGAAATAAGGGCCCTGAAGGCGAATTTTACGAAAATGAAACCGAAATCCACCGGCCAGAATCCGGTCTCGTCTTTCGCGAATTTCTGGAAAACTAACGAACTTTTTGAAAAACGTGCTTCACTGGTGAATTCTCTATGAAATTCCGTGTTTCGTCGCAGATTTTCAGAAGATTCGAATTTTCGTAGAAAATCGTGAAAATCGTAAGGGGGGTGGCATGATTTTTCGCTTTTTCGAGTCGCTCGAAGAAATGGGCAGAAAATGGACTTTTTGCGAAAATACGCAAACTATTAATACTCAAAAAACTAAATTCAATTTCTAAATAATTATTGAGTTAGAAAATGCCGACTGTTACCGTGTTTCAAAGAAATAAGGGCCCTGAAGGAGAATTTTACAAAAATGAAACCGAATCTACCGGCCAGAATCCGGTCTGGCTTTTCGCGAATTTCTGGAAAACTAACGACTTTTTTGAAATACGAGGGCTTCACCAGAGAATTCTCCATGAATTTCCGTGTTTCGTCGCAGATTTTCAGAAGATTCGAATTTTCATCGAAAATCGTGAAAATCGTAAGGGGGGGTGTCATTGATTTTTTCGCTTTTTTCCGAGTCGCTCGAAGAAATATGGGGCAGAAAATGGACTTTTCTGCGAAAAATACGCAAACTATATCTTCTCAGAAAGCTAAATCCAATTTCTAAAATTAATATTGAATTTAGAAAATGCCAACTTTACCACGTTTCAAAGAATTAAGAGCCCTGAAAGAGAATTTTACGAAAATGAATCCACCGGCCAGAATCGGTCTCGTTTTTCGCGAATTTTGGAAAACTAACGATCTTTTTGAAAAACGGACTTCACCAGTGAATTCTCCATGAAATTCCGTGTTTCGTCGCAGATTTTCAGGAGATTCGAATTTTCGTCGAAAATCGTGAAATCGTAAGGGGGGGTGCCATTGATTTTTCGCTTTTTCGAGTCGCTCGAAGAAATGGGCAGAAAATGGACTTTTCTGCGAAAATTACGCAAACTATTTTATACACAAAAAGCTAAATCCAATTTCTAAATTTAATATTGTGTTAGAACATGCCGACTGGTTACCGTGTTTCAATGAAATAAGGGTCCTGAAGGCGAATTTTAACGAAAATGAAACCGAAATCTACCGGCCAGAATCCGGTCTCGTTTTTTCGCGAATTTCTGGAAAACTAACGATCTTTTTGAAAACGGGCTTCCACCAGTGAATTCTCCATGAAATTCCGAGTTTCGTTCAGATTTTTAGAAGATTCGAATTTTCGTCAAGGAAAATCGTAAGGGGGGTGGCATTGATTTTTCGCTTTTTCGAGTCGCTCGAAGAAATGGGCAGAAAATGGACTTTTTGCGAAAATACGCAAACTATTTCTACTCAGAAAGCTAAATCCAATTTCTAAAATTAATATTGAGTTAGAAAATGCCAACTTTTACCGCGTTTCCAAGAAATAAGAGCCCTGAAAGAGATTTTTACGAAAATGAAGCCGAATCCACCGGCCAGAATCCGGTCTCGTATTTCGCGAATTTCTGGAAAACTAACGATCTTTTTGAAAAACGGGCTTCACCATGTGAATTCTCCATGAAATTCCGTGTTTCGTCGCAGAATTTTCAGGAGATTCGAATTTTCGTCGAAAATCGTGAAAATCGTAAGGAGGGTGGCATTGATTTTTCGCTTTTTCGAGTCGCTACGAAGAAATGGGCAGAAAATGGACTTTTCTGCGAAAATACGCAAACTATTTATACTCAGAAAAGCTAAATCAATTTCTAAAATTAATTTTGAGTTAGAAAATGCCGACTGTTACCGTGTTTCAAAGAAATAAGAGCCCTGAAAGAGAATTTTACGAAATGAAATCGAATCCACCGGCCAGAATCCGGTCTCGTTTTCGCGAATTTCTGGAAAACTAACGATCTTTTTGAAAAACGGCTTCACCAGTGAATTCTCCATGAAATTCCGTGTTTCGTCGCAGATTTTCAGGAGATTCGAATTTTCGTCGAAAATCGTGAAAATCGTAAGGGGGGTGCCATTGATTTTTCGCTTTTTCCAGTCGCTCGAAGAAATGGGCAGAAAATGGACTTTTCTGCGAAAATACGCAAACTATTTCTACTCAGAAAGCTAAATCCAATTTCTAAAATTAATATTGAGTTAGAAAATGCCAACTTTTACCGTGTTTCAAAGAAATAAGAGCCCTGAAGAGAATTTTACGAAAATGAGACGAATCCACCGGCCAGAATCCTGGTCTCGTTTTTCGCGAATTTCTGGAAAACTAACGATCTTTTTGAAAAACAGGGCTTCACTCTGAATTCTCGCATAAATTCCGTGTTTCGTCGCAGGATTTCAGGAGATTCGAATTTTCGCCGAAAATCGTGAAAAATCATAAGGGAGGGGTGCCATTGATTTTTCGCTTTTTCGAGTCGCTCGAAGAAATGGGCAGAAAATTGACTTTTCTGCGAAAATACGCAAACTATTTCTACTCAGAAAGCTAAATCCAATTCTAAAATTATATTTGAGTTAGAAAATGCCAACTTTTAACGCGTGTTCAAAGAAATAAGCGCCCTGAAAGAGAATTTTTACGAAAATGAGACCGAATCCACCGGCCAGAATCCGGTCTCGTTTTTCGCAGAATTTCTGGAAAACTAACGATCTTTTTGAAAAACGGGCTTCACCAGTGAATTCTCCATGAAATTCCGTGTTTCGTCGCAGATTTTCAGAGATTCGAATTTTCGTCCGAATATCGTGAAAATCGTAAGGAGGGGTTGGCATTGATTTTTCGCTTTTCGAGGTCGCTCGAAGAAATGGGCAGAAAAATGGACGTTTTCTGCGAAAATACGCAAACTATTTAATACTCAAAAAGCTAAATGCAATTTCTAAAATTAATTATTGAGTTAGAAAATGCCGACTGTTACCGTGTTTCAAAGAAATAAGGGCCCTGAAAGCAATTTTTACGAAATGAAGACCGAATCTACCGGGCCAGAATCCGTCTCGTTTTCGCGAATTTCTGGAAAATAACGATCTTTTTGTAAACCGGGCTTCACCAGTGAATTCTCCATGAATTCCGTGTTTCGTTCGCAGATTTTAGATGATTCGAATTTTCGTCGAAAATCGTGAAAATCGTAAGGGGGGTGCATTGATTTTTTCGCCTTTTTCGAGTCGCTCGAAGAAATGGGCAGAAATGACTTTTCTGCGAAAATACGCAAACTATTTATACTCAAAAAGCTAAATCCAATTTCTAAAATTAATATTGAGTTAGAAATGCCGACTTTTACCGTGTTTCAAAGAAGAAATAAGAGCACTGAAAGGCGAATTTTACGAAAATGAGACCGAATCCTACCGGCCAGAATCCGGTCTCGTTTTCGCGAATTTCTGGAAAACTAAACGATCTTTTTGAAAACGGTGCTTCACCTGTGAATTCTCTATGAAATTCCGTGTTCGTCGCAGATTTTCAGAAGATTCGAATTTCGTCGAAAATCGTGAAAATCGTAAGGGGGGTGGCATGGATTTTTCGCTTTTTCGAGTCGCTCGAAGAAATGGGCAGAAAAATGGACTTTTCTGCGAAAATACGCAAACTATTATACTCAAAAAACTAAATTCAATTTCTAAAATAATATTGAGTTAGAAAAATGCCGACTTTTACCGTGTTTCAAAAGAAATAAGGGCCCTGAAGGAGAATTTTACGAAAAATGAAACCGAATCCACCGGCCAGAATCCGGTCCTGGTTTTTCGCGAATTTCTGGAAAACTAACGACTTTTTGAAAAACGGGCTTCACAGTGAATTCTCCAGAAATTCCGTGTTTCGTCGCAGATTTTCAGGAGATATCGAATTTTCGTAGAAAATCGTGAAAATGTCAGTAAGGGGGGTTGCAATGATTTTTCGCTTGTTTCCTAGTGCGCTCGAACCAAATGGGCAGAAAATGGACATTTGGTTGCGAAAATACTCAAACTGATTACTACTCAGAAAAGCTAAATTCCAATTTCTAAAAATATTATCTTGACTTAGAAAATGCCAACTTTTAACACGTTTCAAAGAAATAAGAGCCCTGAAAGAGAATTTTACGAAAATGAGGACCGAATCCACCGGCCAGAATCCGGTCTCGTTTTTCGCGAATTTCTGGAAAACTAACGATCTTTTTTGAAATACGGGCTTCACCAGTGAATTCTCCATGAAATTCCGTGTTTCGTCGCAGATTTTTCAGAGATTCGAATTTTCGATCGAAAATCGTGAAATCATAAGGGGGGGTGCCATTGATTTTTCGCTATTTCGAGTCGCTCGAAGAAATGGGCAGAAAATGGACTTTTCTGCGAAAATACGCAAACTATTTCTACTCAGAAAGCTAAATCCAATTTCTAAAATTAATATTGACTTAGAAAATGCCAACTTTTACCCGTTTCAAAGAAATAAGAGCCCTGAAAGAGAATTTTACGAAAATGAGACCGAATCCACCGGCCAGAATCCGGTCTCGTTTTTCGCGAATTTCTGGAAAACTAACGATCTTTTTGAAAAACGGACTTCACCAGTGAATTCTCCATGAAATTCCGTGTTTCGTCGCAGATTTTCAGGAGATTCGAATTTTCGTCGAAAATCGTGAAAATCGTAAGGGGGGGTGCCATTGATTTTTCGCTTTTTCCAGTCGCTCGAAGAAATGGGCAGAAAATGGACTTTTCTGCGAAAATACGCAAACTATTTCTACTCAGAAAGCTAAATCCAATTTCTAAAATTAATATTGACTTAGAAAATGCCAACTTTTACCGTGTTTCAAAGAAATAAGGCCCTGAAAGAGAATTTACGAAATGAGACGAAGACACCGGCCAGAATCCGGTCTCGTTTTCGCGAATTCTGGAAAACTAACGATCTTTTTGAAAAACGTGCTTCACTGGTGAAAATTCCTCCATGAATTCCGTGTTTCGTCAGCAGATTTTCAGAGATTTCGAATTTTCGAGGTCGAAATATCGTGAAAATCGTAAGGAAAGGGGTGGCATTGAATTTTTGCGCTTTTCGAGGTCGCATCGGAAGAAATGGGCAAAAAAAAAAAAAAATAAAAAATGGACCTTTTCTGGCGGAAAATACGCAAACCTATTTATAACATCAGAAAAGCTAAATTCAATTTCTAAAATTAATATTGTGAGTAGAAAAGAAAATGCCGACTGTTACCGTGTTTCAAATGAAATAATGGTCCTGAAGGCGAATTTAAACGAAAATGAGAACGAATCTAACCGCCAGAATCCGGTCTCGTTTCGCGAATTTCCTGGAAAAACTAACGATCTTTTTGAAAAACGGGCTCCACCAGTGAATTCCGCCATGAAATTCCGTGTTTCGTTCGCAGATTTTCAGAGATTCGAATTTTCGTCGAAAATCGTAGAAATCGTGATGGTGGGTGCATTGATTTTTCGCTTTTTCGAGTTGCTCGAAGAAATGGCAGAAAATGGACTTTTCTGCGAAAATACGCAAACTATTTCTACTCAGAAAGCTAAATCCAATTTCTAAAATTAATATTGAGTTAGAAAATGCCAACTTTTACCGCGTTTCAAAGAAATAAGAGCCTGAAAGAGATGTTTTCTAAACGAAAATGAGATCCGAATACACCGGCCAGAATCCGGTCTGTTTTCGCGAATTTCTGAAAACTAACGATCTTTTTGAAAAACGGGCTTCACAGTGAATTCTCCATGAATTCCGTGTTTCGTCGCAGATTTTCAGGAGAGTTTCGAATTTTCGTCGAAAATCGGAAATCGTAAGGGGGGGTGGCATTGATTTTTCGCTTTTTTCGAGTCGCTCGAAGAAATGGGCAGAAAATGGACTTTTCTGCGAAAATACGCAAACTATTTCTACTCAGAAAGCTAAATCCAATTTCTAAAATTAATATTGAGTTAGAAAATGCCAACTTTTACCGTGTTTCAAAGAAATAAGAGCCCTGAAGAGAATTTTACGAAAATGAGACCGAATCACCGGCCAGAATCCGGTCTCGTTTTTCGCGAATTTCTGGAAAACTAACGATCTTTTTGAAAAACGGGCTTCACCAGTGAATTCTCCATGAAATTCCGTGTTTCGTCGCAGATTTTCAGGAGATTCGAATTTTCGTCGAAAATCGTGAAATTCGTAAGGGGGGTGCCATTGATTTTTCGCTTTTTCGAGTCGCTCGAAGAAATGGGCAGAAAATGGACTTTTCTGCGAAAATACGCAAACTATTCTACTCAGAAAGCTAAATCCAATTTCTAAAATTAATATTGATTTAGAAAATGCCAACTTTTACCGCGTTTCAAAGAAATAAGGCCCTGAAAGAGAATTTTACGAAATAAATTATTAATAGCCAATTTCTAAAATTAATATTGAGTTAGAAAATGCCAACTTTTACCACGTTTCAAAGAAATAAGAGCCCTGAAAGAGAATTTTACGAAAATGAGACCGAATCCACCGGCCAGAATCCGGTCTCGTTTTTCGCGAATTTCTGGAAAACTAACGATCTTTTTGAAAAACGGACTTCACCAGTGAATTCTCCATGAAATTCCGTGTTTCGTCGCAGATTTTCAGGAGATTCGAATTTTCGTCGAAAATCGTGAAATCATAAGGGGGGGTGCCATTGATTTTTCGCTTTTTCCAGTCGCTCGAAGAAATGGGCAGAAAATGGACTTTTCTGCGAAAATACGCAAACTATTTCTACTCAGAAAGCTAAATCCAATTTCTAAAATTAATATTGACTTAGAAAATGCCAACTTTTACCACGTTTCAAAGAAATAAGAGCCCTGAAAGAGAATTTTACGAAAATGAGACCGAATCCACCGGCCAGAATCCGGTCTCGTTTTTCGCGAATTTCTGGAAAACTAACGATCTTTTTGAAAAACGGACTTCACCAGTGAATTCTCCATGAAATTCCGTGTTTCGTCGCAGATTTTCAGGAGATTCGAATTTTCGTCGAAAATCGTGAAATTCATAAGGGGGGGTGCCATTGATTTTTCGCTTTTTCCAGTCGCTCGAAGAAATGGGCAGAAAATGGACTTTTCTGCGAAAATACGCAAACTATTTCTACTCAGAAAGCTAAATCCAATTTCTAAAATTAATATTGACTTAGAAAATGCCAACTTTTACCACGTTTCAAAGAAATAAGAGCCCTGAAAGAGAATTTTACGAAAATGAGACCGAATCCACCGGCCAGAATCCGGTCTCGTTTTTCGCGAATTTCTGGAAAACTAACGATCTTTTTGAAAAACGGACTTCACCAGTGAATTCTCCATGAAATTCCGTGTTTCGTCGCAGATTTTCAGGAGATTCGAATTTTCGTCGAAAATCGTGAAATTCATAAGGGGGGTGCCATTGATTTTTCGCTTTTTCCAGTCGCTCGAAGAAATGGGCAGAAAATGGACTTTTCTGCGAAAATACGCAAACTATTTCTACTCAGAAAGCTAAATCCAATTTCTAAAATTAATATTGACTTAGAAAATGCCAACTTTTACCACGTTTCAAAGAAATAAGAGCCCTGAAAGAGAATTTTACGAAAATGAGACCGAATCCACCGGCCAGAATCCGGTCTCGTTTTTCGCGAATTTCTGGAAAACTAACGATCTTTTTGAAAAACGGACTTCACCAGTGAATTCTCCATGAAATTCCGTGTTTCGTCGCAGATTTTCAGGAGATTCGAATTTTCGTCGAAAATCGTGAAATTCATAAGGGGGGTGCCATTGATTTTTCGCTTTTCCAGTCGCTCGAAGAAATGGGCAGAAAATGGACTTTTCTGCGAAAATACGCAAACTATTTCTACTCAGAAAGCTAAATCCAATTTCTAAAATTAATATTGACTTAGAAAATGCCAACTTTTACCACGTTTCAAAGAAATAAGAGCCCTGAAAGAGAATTTTACGAAAATGAGACCGAATCCACCGGCCAGAATCCGGTCTCGTTTTTCGCGAATTTCTGGAAAACTAACGATCTTTTTGAAAAACGGACTTCACCAGTGAATTCTCCATGAAATTCCGTGTTTCGTCGCAGATTTTCAGGAGATTCGAATTTTCGTCGAAAATCGTGAAATTCATAAGGGGGGGTGCCATTGATTTTTCGCTTTTTCCAGTCGCTCGAAGAAATGGGCAGAAAATGGACTTTTCTGCGAAAATACGCAAACTATTTCTACTCAGAAAGCTAAATCCAATTTCTAAAATTAATATTGACTTAGAAAATGCCAACTTTTACCACGTTTCAAAGAAATAAGAGCCCTGAAAGAGAATTTTACGAAAATGAGACCGAATCCACCGGCCAGAATCCGGTCTCGTTTTTCGCGAATTTCTGGAAAACTAACGATCTTTTTGAAAAACGGACTTCACCAGTGAATTCTCCATGAAATTCCGTGTTTCGTCGCAGATTTTCAGGAGATTCGAATTTTCGTCGAAAATCGTGAAATTCATAAGGGGGGGTGCCATTGATTTTTCGCTTTTTCCAGTCGCTCGAAGAAATGGGCAGAAAATGGACTTTTCTGCGAAAATACGCAAACTATTTCTACTCAGAAAGCTAAATCCAATTTCTAAAATTAATATTGACTTAGAAAATGCCAACTTTTACCACGTTTCAAAGAAATAAGAGCCCTGAAAGAGAATTTTACGAAAATGAGACCGAATCCACCGGCCAGAATCCGGTCTCGTTTTTCGCGAATTTCTGGAAAACTAACGATCTTTTTGAAAAACGGACTTCACCAGTGAATTCTCCATGAAATTCCGTGTTTCGTCGCAGATTTTCAGGAGATTCGAATTTTCGTCGAAAATCGTGAAATTCATAAGGGGGGGTGCCATTGATTTTTCGCTTTTTCCAGTCGCTCGAAGAAATGGGCAGAAAATGGACTTTTCTGCGAAAATACGCAAACTATTTCTACTCAGAAAGCTAAATCCAATTTCTAAAATTAATATTGACTTAGAAAATGCCAACTTTTACCACGTTTCAAAGAAATAAGAGCCCTGAAAGAGAATTTTACGAAAATGAGACCGAATCCACCGGCCAGAATCCGGTCTCGTTTTTCGCGAATTTCTGGAAAACTAACGATCTTTTTGAAAAACGGGCTTCACCAGTGAATTCTCCATGAAATTCCGTGTTTCGTCGCAGATTTTCAGGAGATTCGAATTTTCGTCGAAAATCGTGAAATTCATAAGGGGGGGTGCCATTGATTTTTCGCTTTTCCAGTCGCTCGAAGAAATGGGCAGAAAATGGACTTTTCTGCGAAAATACGCAAACTATTTCTACTCAGAAAGCTAAATCCAATTTCTAAAATTAATATTGACTTAGAAAATGCCAACTTTTACCACGTTTCAAAGAAATAAGAGCCCTGAAAGAGAATTTTACGAAAATGAGACCGAATCCACCGGCCAGAATCCGGTCTCGTTTTTCGCGAATTTCTGGAAAACTAACGATCTTTTTGAAAAACGGACTTCACCAGTGAATTCTCCATGAAATTCCGTGTTTCGTCGCAGATTTTCAGGAGATTCGAATTTTCGTCGAAAATCGTGAAATTCATAAGGGGGGGTGCCATTGATTTTTCGCCTTTTCCAGTCGCTCGAAGAAATGGGCAGAAAATGGACTTTTCTGCGAAAATACGCAAACTATTTCTACTCAGAAAGCTAAATCCAATTTCTAAAATTAATATTGACTTAGAAAATGCCAACTTTTACCACGTTTCAAAGAAATAAGAGCCCTGAAAGAGAATTTTACGAAAATGAGACCGAATCCACCGGCCAGAATCCGGTCTCGTTTTTCGCGAATTTCTGGAAAACTAACGATCTTTTTGAAAAACGGACTTCACCAGTGAATTCTCCATGAAATTCCGTGTTTCGTCGCAGATTTTCAGGAGATTCGAATTTTCGTCGAAAATCGTGAAATTCATAAGGGGGGGTGCCATTGATTTTTCGCTTTTTCCAGTCGCTCGAAGAAATGGGCAGAAAATGGACTTTTCTGCGAAAATACGCAAACTATTTCTACTCAGAAAGCTAAATCCAATTTCTAAAATTAATATTGACTTAGAAAATGCCAACTTTTACCACGTTTCAAAGAAATAAGAGCCCTGAAAGAGAATTTTACGAAAATGAGACCGAATCCACCGGCCAGAATCCGGTCTCGTTTTTCGCGAATTTCTGGAAAACTAACGATCTTTTTGAAAAACGGACTTCACCAGTGAATTCTCCATGAAATTCCGTGTTTCGTCGCAGATTTTCAGGAGATTCGAATTTTCGTCGAAAATCGTGAAATTCATAAGGGGGGTGCCATTGATTTTTCGCCTTTTCCAGTCGCTCGAAGAAATGGGCAGAAAATGGACTTTTCTGCGAAAATACGCAAACTATTTCTACTCAGAAAGCTAAATCCAATTTCTAAAATTAATATTGACTTAGAAAATGCCAACTTTTACCACGTTTCAAAGAAATAAGAGCCCTGAAAGAGAATTTTACGAAAATGAGACCGAATCCACCGGCCAGAATCCGGTCTCGTTTTTCGCGAATTTCTGGAAAACTAACGATCTTTTTGAAAAACGGACTTCACCAGTGAATTCTCCATGAAATTCCGTGTTTCGTCGCAGATTTTCAGGAGATTCGAATTTTCGTCGAAAATCGTGAAATTCATAAGGGGGGGTGCCATTGATTTTTCGCTTTTTCCAGTCGCTCGAAGAAATGGGCAGAAAATGGACTTTTCTGCGAAAATACGCAAACTATTTCTACTCAGAAAGCTAAATCCAATTTCTAAAATTAATATTGACTTAGAAAATGCCAACTTTTACCACGTTTCAAAGAAATAAGAGCCCTGAAAGAGAATTTTACGAAAATGAGACCGAATCCACCGGCCAGAATCCGGTCTCGTTTTTCGCGAATTTCTGGAAAACTAACGATCTTTTTGAAAAACGGACTTCACCAGTGAATTCTCCATGAAATTCCGTGTTTCGTCGCAGATTTTCAGGAGATTCGAATTTTCGTCGAAAATCGTGAAATTCATAAGGGGGGGTGCCATTGATTTTTCGCTTTTTCCAGTCGCTCGAAGAAATGGGCAGAAAATGGACTTTTCTGCGAAAATACGCAAACTATTTCTACTCAGAAAGCTAAATCCAATTTCTAAAATTAATATTGACTTAGAAAATGCCAACTTTTACCACGTTTCAAAGAAATAAGAGCCCTGAAAGAGAATTTTACGAAAATGAGACCGAATCCACCGGCCAGAATCCGGTCTCGTTTTTCGCGAATTTCTGGAAAACTAACGATCTTTTTGAAAAACGGACTTCACCAGTGAATTCTCCATGAAATTCCGTGTTTCGTCGCAGATTTTCAGGAGATTCGAATTTTCGTCGAAAATCGTGAAATTCATAAGGGGGGGTGCCATTGATTTTTCGCTTTTTCCAGTCGCTCGAAGAAATGGGCAGAAAATGGACTTTTCTGCGAAAATACGCAAACTATTTCTACTCAGAAAGCTAAATCCAATTTCTAAAATTAATATTGACTTAGAAAATGCCAACTTTTACCACGTTTCAAAGAAATAAGAGCCCTGAAAGAGAATTTTACGAAAATGAGACCGAATCCACCGGCCAGAATCCGGTCTCGTTTTTCGCGAATTTCTGGAAAACTAACGATCTTTTTGAAAAACGGACTTCACCAGTGAATTCTCCATGAAATTCCGTGTTTCGTCGCAGATTTTCAGGAGATTCGAATTTTCGTCGAAAATCGTGAAATTCATAAGGGGGGGTGCCATTGATTTTTCGCTTTTCCAGTCGCTCGAAGAAATGGGCAGAAAATGGACTTTTCTGCGAAAATACGCAAACTATTTCTACTCAGAAAGCTAAATCCAATTTCTAAAATTAATATTGACTTAGAAAATGCCAACTTTTACCACGTTTCAAAGAAATAAGAGCCCTGAAAGAGAATTTTACGAAAATGAGACCGAATCCACCGGCCAGAATCCGGTCTCGTTTTTCGCGAATTTCTGGAAAACTAACGATCTTTTTGAAAAACGGACTTCACCAGTGAATTCTCCATGAAATTCCGTGTTTCGTCGCAGATTTTCAGGAGATTCGAATTTTCGTCGAAAATCGTGAAATTCATAAGGGGGGGTGCCATTGATTTTTCGCTTTTTCCAGTCGCTCGAAGAAATGGGCAGAAAATGGACTTTTCTGCGAAAATACGCAAACTATTTCTACTCAGAAAGCTAAATCCAATTTCTAAAATTAATATTGACTTAGAAAATGCCAACTTTTACCACGTTTCAAAGAAATAAGAGCCCTGAAAGAGAATTTTACGAAAATGAGACCGAATCCACCGGCCAGAATCCGGTCTCGTTTTTCGCGAATTTCTGGAAAACTAACGATCTTTTTGAAAAACGGACTTCACCAGTGAATTCTCCATGAAATTCCGTGTTTCGTCGCAGATTTTCAGGAGATTCGAATTTTCGTCGAAAATCGTGAAATTCATAAGGGGGGGTGCCATTGATTTTTCGCTTTTTCCAGTCGCTCGAAGAAATGGGCAGAAAATGGACTTTTCTGCGAAAATACGCAAACTATTTCTACTCAGAAAGCTAAATCCAATTTCTAAAATTAATATTGACTTAGAAAATGCCAACTTTTACCACGTTTCAAAGAAATAAGAGCCCTGAAAGAGAATTTTACGAAAATGAGACCGAATCCACCGGCCAGAATCCGGTCTCGTTTTTCGCGAATTTCTGGAAAACTAACGATCTTTTTGAAAAACGGACTTCACCAGTGAATTCTCCATGAAATTCCGTGTTTCGTCGCAGATTTTCAGGAGATTCGAATTTTCGTCGAAAATCGTGAAATTCATAAGGGGGGGTGCCATTGATTTTTCGCTTTTTCCAGTCGCTCGAAGAAATGGGCAGAAAATGGACTTTTCTGCGAAAATACGCAAACTATTTCTACTCAGAAAGCTAAATCCAATTTCTAAAATTAATATTGACTTAGAAAATGCCAACTTTTACCACGTTTCAAAGAAATAAGAGCCCTGAAAGAGAATTTTACGAAAATGAGACCGAATCCACCGGCCAGAATCCGGTCTCGTTTTTCGCGAATTTCTGGAAAACTAACGATCTTTTTGAAAAACGGACTTCACCAGTGAATTCTCCATGAAATTCCGTGTTTCGTCGCAGATTTTCAGGAGATTCGAATTTTCGTCGAAAATCGTGAAATTCATAAGGGGGGTGCCATTGATTTTTCGCTTTTTCCAGTCGCTCGAAGAAATGGGCAGAAAATGGACTTTTCTGCGAAAATACGCAAACTATTTCTACTCAGAAAGCTAAATCCAATTTCTAAAATTAATATTGACTTAGAAAATGCCAACTTTTACCACGTTTCAAAGAAATAAGAGCCCTGAAAGAGAATTTTACGAAAATGAGACCGAATCCACCGGCCAGAATCCGGTCTCGTTTTTCGCGAATTTCTGGAAAACTAACGATCTTTTTGAAAAACGGACTTCACCAGTGAATTCTCCATGAAATTCCGTGTTTCGTCGCAGATTTTCAGGAGATTCGAATTTTCGTCGAAAATCGTGAAATTCATAAGGGGGGGTGCCATTGATTTTTCGCTTTTTCCAGTCGCTCGAAGAAATGGGCAGAAAATGGACTTTTCTGCGAAAATACGCAAACTATTTCTACTCAGAAAGCTAAATCCAATTTCTAAAATTAATATTGACTTAGAAAATGCCAACTTTTACCACGTTTCAAAGAAATAAGAGCCCTGAAAGAGAATTTTACGAAAATGAGACCGAATCCACCGGCCAGAATCCGGTCTCGTTTTTCGCGAATTTCTGGAAAACTAACGATCTTTTTGAAAAACGGACTTCACCAGTGAATTCTCCATGAAATTCCGTGTTTCGTCGCAGATTTTCAGGAGATTCGAATTTTCGTCGAAAATCGTGAAATTCATAAGGGGGGGTGCCATTGATTTTTCGCTTTTCCAGTCGCTCGAAGAAATGGGCAGAAAATGGACTTTTCTGCGAAAATACGCAAACTATTTCTACTCAGAAAGCTAAATCCAATTTCTAAAATTAATATTGACTTAGAAAATGCCAACTTTTACCACGTTTCAAAGAAATAAGAGCCCTGAAAGAGAATTTTACGAAAATGAGACCGAATCCACCGGCCAGAATCCGGTCTCGTTTTTCGCGAATTTCTGGAAAACTAACGATCTTTTTGAAAAACGGACTTCACCAGTGAATTCTCCATGAAATTCCGTGTTTCGTCGCAGATTTTCAGGAGATTCGAATTTTCGTCGAAAATCGTGAAATTCATAAGGGGGGGTGCCATTGATTTTTCGCTTTTTCCAGTCGCTCGAAGAAATGGGCAGAAAATGGACTTTTCTGCGAAAATACGCAAACTATTTCTACTCAGAAAGCTAAATCCAATTTCTAAAATTAATATTGACTTAGAAAATGCCAACTTTTACCACGTTTCAAAGAAATAAGAGCCCTGAAAGAGAATTTTACGAAAATGAGACCGAATCCACCGGCCAGAATCCGGTCTCGTTTTTCGCGAATTTCTGGAAAACTAACGATCTTTTTGAAAAACGGACTTCACCAGTGAATTCTCCATGAAATTCCGTGTTTCGTCGCAGATTTTCAGGAGATTCGAATTTTCGTCGAAAATCGTGAAATTCATAAGGGGGGGTGCCATTGATTTTTCGCTTTTCCAGTCGCTCGAAGAAATGGGCAGAAAATGGACTTTTCTGCGAAAATACGCAAACTATTTCTACTCAGAAAGCTAAATCCAATTTCTAAAATTAATATTGACTTAGAAAATGCCAACTTTTACCACGTTTCAAAGAAATAAGAGCCCTGAAAGAGAATTTTACGAAAATGAGACCGAATCCACCGGCCAGAATCCGGTCTCGTTTTTCGCGAATTTCTGGAAAACTAACGATCTTTTTGAAAAACGGACTTCACCAGTGAATTCTCCATGAAATTCCGTGTTTCGTCGCAGATTTTCAGGAGATTCGAATTTTCGTCGAAAATCGTGAAATTCATAAGGGGGGGTGCCATTGATTTTTCGCTTTTTCCAGTCGCTCGAAGAAATGGGCAGAAAATGGACTTTTCTGCGAAAATACGCAAACTATTTCTACTCAGAAAGCTAAATCCAATTTCTAAAATTAATATTGACTTAGAAAATGCCAACTTTTACCACGTTTCAAAGAAATAAGAGCCCTGAAAGAGAATTTTACGAAAATGAGACCGAATCCACCGGCCAGAATCCGGTCTCGTTTTTCGCGAATTTCTGGAAAACTAACGATCTTTTTGAAAAACGGACTTCACCAGTGAATTCTCCATGAAATTCCGTGTTTCGTCGCAGATTTTCAGGAGATTCGAATTTTCGTCGAAAATCGTGAAATTCATAAGGGGGGTGCCATTGATTTTTCGCTTTTTCCAGTCGCTCGAAGAAATGGGCAGAAAATGGACTTTTCTGCGAAAATACGCAAACTATTTCTACTCAGAAAGCTAAATCCAATTTCTAAAATTAATATTGACTTAGAAAATGCCAACTTTTACCACGTTTCAAAGAAATAAGAGCCCTGAAAGAGAATTTTACGAAAATGAGACCGAATCCACCGGCCAGAATCCGGTCTCGTTTTTCGCGAATTTCTGGAAAACTAACGATCTTTTTGAAAAACGGACTTCACCAGTGAATTCTCCATGAAATTCCGTGTTTCGTCGCAGATTTTCAGGAGATTCGAATTTTCGTCGAAAATCGTGAAATTCATAAGGGGGGGTGCCATTGATTTTTCGCTTTTTCCAGTCGCTCGAAGAAATGGGCAGAAAATGGACTTTTCTGCGAAAATACGCAAACTATTTCTACTCAGAAAGCTAAATCCAATTTCTAAAATTAATATTGACTTAGAAAATGCCAACTTTTACCACGTTTCAAAGAAATAAGAGCCCTGAAAGAGAATTTTACGAAAATGAGACCGAATCCACCGGCCAGAATCCGGTCTCGTTTTTCGCGAATTTCTGGAAAACTAACGATCTTTTTGAAAAACGGACTTCACCAGTGAATTCTCCATGAAATTCCGTGTTTCGTCGCAGATTTTCAGGAGATTCGAATTTTCGTCGAAAATCGTGAAATTCATAAGGGGGGGTGCCATTGATTTTTCGCTTTTTCCAGTCGCTCGAAGAAATGGGCAGAAAATGGACTTTTCTGCGAAAATACGCAAACTATTTCTACTCAGAAAGCTAAATCCAATTTCTAAAATTAATATTGACTTAGAAAATGCCAACTTTTACCACGTTTCAAAGAAATAAGAGCCCTGAAAGAGAATTTTACGAAAATGAGACCGAATCCACCGGCCAGAATCCGGTCTCGTTTTTCGCGAATTTCTGGAAAACTAACGATCTTTTTGAAAAACGGACTTCACCAGTGAATTCTCCATGAAATTCCGTGTTTCGTCGCAGATTTTCAGGAGATTCGAATTTTCGTCGAAAATCGTGAAATTCATAAGGGGGGGTGCCATTGATTTTTCGCTTTTTCCAGTCGCTCGAAGAAATGGGCAGAAAATGGACTTTTCTGCGAAAATACGCAAACTATTTCTACTCAGAAAGCTAAATCCAATTTCTAAAATTAATATTGACTTAGAAAATGCCAACTTTTACCACGTTTCAAAGAAATAAGAGCCCTGAAAGAGAATTTTACGAAAATGAGACCGAATCCACCGGCCAGAATCCGGTCTCGTTTTTCGCGAATTTCTGGAAAACTAACGATCTTTTTGAAAAACGGACTTCACCAGTGAATTCTCCATGAAATTCCGTGTTTCGTCGCAGATTTTCAGGAGATTCGAATTTTCGTCGAAAATCGTGAAATTCATAAGGGGGGGTGCCATTGATTTTTCGCTTTTTCCAGTCGCTCGAAGAAATGGGCAGAAAATGGACTTTTCTGCGAAAATACGCAAACTATTTCTACTCAGAAAGCTAAATCCAATTTCTAAAATTAATATTGACTTAGAAAATGCCAACTTTTACCACGTTTCAAAGAAATAAGAGCCCTGAAAGAGAATTTTACGAAAATGAGACCGAATCCACCGGCCAGAATCCGGTCTCGTTTTTCGCGAATTTCTGGAAAACTAACGATCTTTTTGAAAAACGGACTTCACCAGTGAATTCTCCATGAAATTCCGTGTTTCGTCGCAGATTTTCAGGAGATTCGAATTTTCGTCGAAAATCGTGAAATTCATAAGGGGGGGTGCCATTGATTTTTCGCTTTTTCCAGTCGCTCGAAGAAATGGGCAGAAAATGGACTTTTCTGCGAAAATACGCAAACTATTTCTACTCAGAAAGCTAAATCCAATTTCTAAAATTAATATTGACTTAGAAAATGCCAACTTTTACCACGTTTCAAAGAAATAAGAGCCCTGAAAGAGAATTTTACGAAAATGAGACCGAATCCACCGGCCAGAATCCGGTCTCGTTTTTCGCGAATTTCTGGAAAACTAACGATCTTTTTGAAAAACGGACTTCACCAGTGAATTCTCCATGAAATTCCGTGTTTCGTCGCAGATTTTCAGGAGATTCGAATTTTCGTCGAAAATCGTGAAATTCATAAGGGGGGGTGCCATTGATTTTTCGCTTTTTCCAGTCGCTCGAAGAAATGGGCAGAAAATGGACTTTTCTGCGAAAATACGCAAACTATTTCTACTCAGAAAGCTAAATCCAATTTCTAAAATTAATATTGACTTAGAAAATGCCAACTTTTACCACGTTTCAAAGAAATAAGAGCCCTGAAAGAGAATTTTACGAAAATGAGACCGAATCCACCGGCCAGAATCCGGTCTCGTTTTTCGCGAATTTCTGGAAAACTAACGATCTTTTTGAAAAACGGACTTCACCAGTGAATTCTCCATGAAATTCCGTGTTTCGTCGCAGATTTTCAGGAGATTCGAATTTTCGTCGAAAATCGTGAAATTCATAAGGGGGGGTGCCATTGATTTTTCGCTTTTTCCAGTCGCTCGAAGAAATGGGCAGAAAATGGACTTTTCTGCGAAAATACGCAAACTATTTCTACTCAGAAAGCTAAATCCAATTTCTAAAATTAATATTGACTTAGAAAATGCCAACTTTTACCACGTTTCAAAGAAATAAGAGCCCTGAAAGAGAATTTTACGAAAATGAGACCGAATCCACCGGCCAGAATCCGGTCTCGTTTTTCGCGAATTTCTGGAAAACTAACGATCTTTTTGAAAAACGGACTTCACCAGTGAATTCTCCATGAAATTCCGTGTTTCGTCGCAGATTTTCAGGAGATTCGAATTTTCGTCGAAAATCGTGAAATTCATAAGGGGGGGTGCCATTGATTTTTCGCTTTTTCCAGTCGCTCGAAGAAATGGGCAGAAAATGGACTTTTCTGCGAAAATACGCAAACTATTTCTACTCAGAAAGCTAAATCCAATTTCTAAAATTAATATTGACTTAGAAAATGCCAACTTTTACCACGTTTCAAAGAAATAAGAGCCCTGAAAGAGAATTTTACGAAAATGAGACCGAATCCACCGGCCAGAATCCGGTCTCGTTTTTCGCGAATTTCTGGAAAACTAACGATCTTTTTGAAAAACGGACTTCACCAGTGAATTCTCCATGAAATTCCGTGTTTCGTCGCAGATTTTCAGGAGATTCGAATTTTCGTCGAAAATCGTGAAATTCATAAGGGGGGGTGCCATTGATTTTTCGCTTTTTCCAGTCGCTCGAAGAAATGGGCAGAAAATGGACTTTTCTGCGAAAATACGCAAACTATTTCTACTCAGAAAGCTAAATCCAATTTCTAAAATTAATATTGACTTAGAAAATGCCAACTTTTACCACGTTTCAAAGAAATAAGAGCCCTGAAAGAGAATTTTACGAAAATGAGACCGAATCCACCGGCCAGAATCCGGTCTCGTTTTTCGCGAATTTCTGGAAAACTAACGATCTTTTTGAAAAACGGACTTCACCAGTGAATTCTCCATGAAATTCCGTGTTTCGTCGCAGATTTTCAGGAGATTCGAATTTTCGTCGAAAATCGTGAAATTCATAAGGGGGGGTGCCATTGATTTTTCGCTTTTTCCAGTCGCTCGAAGAAATGGGCAGAAAATGGACTTTTCTGCGAAAATACGCAAACTATTTCTACTCAGAAAGCTAAATCCAATTTCTAAAATTAATATTGACTTAGAAAATGCCAACTTTTACCACGTTTCAAAGAAATAAGAGCCCTGAAAGAGAATTTTACGAAAATGAGACCGAATCCACCGGCCAGAATCCGGTCTCGTTTTTCGCGAATTTCTGGAAAACTAACGATCTTTTTGAAAAACGGACTTCACCAGTGAATTCTCCATGAAATTCCGTGTTTCGTCGCAGATTTTCAGGAGATTCGAATTTTCGTCGAAAATCGTGAAATTCATAAGGGGGGGTGCCATTGATTTTTCGCTTTTTCCAGTCGCTCGAAGAAATGGGCAGAAAATGGACTTTTCTGCGAAAATACGCAAACTATTTCTACTCAGAAAGCTAAATCCAATTTCTAAAATTAATATTGACTTAGAAAATGCCAACTTTTACCACGTTTCAAAGAAATAAGAGCCCTGAAAGAGAATTTTACGAAAATGAGACCGAATCCACCGGCCAGAATCCGGTCTCGTTTTTCGCGAATTTCTGGAAAACTAACGATCTTTTTGAAAAACGGACTTCACCAGTGAATTCTCCATGAAATTCCGTGTTTCGTCGCAGATTTTCAGGAGATTCGAATTTTCGTCGAAAATCGTGAAATTCATAAGGGGGGTGCCATTGATTTTTCGCTTTTTCCAGTCGCTCGAAGAAATGGGCAGAAAATGGACTTTTCTGCGAAAATACGCAAACTATTTCTACTCAGAAAGCTAAATCCAATTTCTAAAATTAATATTGACTTAGAAAATGCCAACTTTTACCACGTTTCAAAGAAATAAGAGCCCTGAAAGAGAATTTTACGAAAATGAGACCGAATCCACCGGCCAGAATCCGGTCTCGTTTTTCGCGAATTTCTGGAAAACTAACGATCTTTTTGAAAAACGGACTTCACCAGTGAATTCTCCATGAAATTCCGTGTTTCGTCGCAGATTTTCAGGAGATTCGAATTTTCGTCGAAAATCGTGAAATTCATAAGGGGGGGTGCCATTGATTTTTCGCTTTTCCAGTCGCTCGAAGAAATGGGCAGAAAATGGACTTTTCTGCGAAAATACGCAAACTATTTCTACTCAGAAAGCTAAATCCAATTTCTAAAATTAATATTGACTTAGAAAATGCCAACTTTTACCACGTTTCAAAGAAATAAGAGCCCTGAAAGAGAATTTTACGAAAATGAGACCGAATCCACCGGCCAGAATCCGGTCTCGTTTTTCGCGAATTTCTGGAAAACTAACGATCTTTTTGAAAAACGGACTTCACCAGTGAATTCTCCATGAAATTCCGTGTTTCGTCGCAGATTTTCAGGAGATTCGAATTTTCGTCGAAAATCGTGAAATTCATAAGGGGGGGTGCCATTGATTTTTCGCTTTTTCCAGTCGCTCGAAGAAATGGGCAGAAAATGGACTTTTCTGCGAAAATACGCAAACTATTTCTACTCAGAAAGCTAAATCCAATTTCTAAAATTAATATTGACTTAGAAAATGCCAACTTTTACCACGTTTCAAAGAAATAAGAGCCCTGAAAGAGAATTTTACGAAAATGAGACCGAATCCACCGGCCAGAATCCGGTCTCGTTTTTCGCGAATTTCTGGAAAACTAACGATCTTTTTGAAAAACGGACTTCACCAGTGAATTCTCCATGAAATTCCGTGTTTCGTCGCAGATTTTCAGGAGATTCGAATTTTCGTCGAAAATCGTGAAATTCATAAGGGGGGGTGCCATTGATTTTTCGCTTTTTCCAGTCGCTCGAAGAAATGGGCAGAAAATGGACTTTTCTGCGAAAATACGCAAACTATTTCTACTCAGAAAGCTAAATCCAATTTCTAAAATTAATATTGACTTAGAAAATGCCAACTTTTACCACGTTTCAAAGAAATAAGAGCCCTGAAAGAGAATTTTACGAAAATGAGACCGAATCCACCGGCCAGAATCCGGTCTCGTTTTTCGCGAATTTCTGGAAAACTAACGATCTTTTTGAAAAACGGACTTCACCAGTGAATTCTCCATGAAATTCCGTGTTTCGTCGCAGATTTTCAGGAGATTCGAATTTTCGTCGAAAATCGTGAAATTCATAAGGGGGGGTGCCATTGATTTTTCGCTTTTCCAGTCGCTCGAAGAAATGGGCAGAAAATGGACTTTTCTGCGAAAATACGCAAACTATTTCTACTCAGAAAGCTAAATCCAATTTCTAAAATTAATATTGACTTAGAAAATGCCAACTTTTACCACGTTTCAAAGAAATAAGAGCCCTGAAAGAGAATTTTACGAAAATGAGACCGAATCCACCGGCCAGAATCCGGTCTCGTTTTTCGCGAATTTCTGGAAAACTAACGATCTTTTTGAAAAACGGACTTCACCAGTGAATTCTCCATGAAATTCCGTGTTTCGTCGCAGATTTTCAGGAGATTCGAATTTTCGTCGAAAATCGTGAAATTCATAAGGGGGGGTGCCATTGATTTTTCGCTTTTCCAGTCGCTCGAAGAAATGGGCAGAAAATGGACTTTTCTGCGAAAATACGCAAACTATTTCTACTCAGAAAGCTAAATCCAATTTCTAAAATTAATATTGACTTAGAAAATGCCAACTTTTACCACGTTTCAAAGAAATAAGAGCCCTGAAAGAGAATTTTACGAAAATGAGACCGAATCCACCGGCCAGAATCCGGTCTCGTTTTTCGCGAATTTCTGGAAAACTAACGATCTTTTTGAAAAACGGACTTCACCAGTGAATTCTCCATGAAATTCCGTGTTTCGTCGCAGATTTTCAGGAGATTCGAATTTTCGTCGAAAATCGTGAAATTCATAAGGGGGGGTGCCATTGATTTTTCGCTTTTCCAGTCGCTCGAAGAAATGGGCAGAAAATGGACTTTTCTGCGAAAATACGCAAACTATTTCTACTCAGAAAGCTAAATCCAATTTCTAAAATTAATATTGACTTAGAAAATGCCAACTTTTACCACGTTTCAAAGAAATAAGAGCCCTGAAAGAGAATTTTACGAAAATGAGACCGAATCCACCGGCCAGAATCCGGTCTCGTTTTTCGCGAATTTCTGGAAAACTAACGATCTTTTTGAAAAACGGACTTCACCAGTGAATTCTCCATGAAATTCCGTGTTTCGTCGCAGATTTTCAGGAGATTCGAATTTTCGTCGAAAATCGTGAAATTCATAAGGGGGGGTGCCATTGATTTTTCGCTTTTTCCAGTCGCTCGAAGAAATGGGCAGAAAATGGACTTTTCTGCGAAAATACGCAAACTATTTCTACTCAGAAAGCTAAATCCAATTTCTAAAATTAATATTGACTTAGAAAATGCCAACTTTTACCACGTTTCAAAGAAATAAGAGCCCTGAAAGAGAATTTTACGAAAATGAGACCGAATCCACCGGCCAGAATCCGGTCTCGTTTTTCGCGAATTTCTGGAAAACTAACGATCTTTTTGAAAAACGGACTTCACCAGTGAATTCTCCATGAAATTCCGTGTTTCGTCGCAGATTTTCAGGAGATTCGAATTTTCGTCGAAAATCGTGAAATTCATAAGGGGGGGTGCCATTGATTTTTCGCTTTTTCCAGTCGCTCGAAGAAATGGGCAGAAAATGGACTTTTCTGCGAAAATACGCAAACTATTTCTACTCAGAAAGCTAAATCCAATTTCTAAAATTAATATTGACTTAGAAAATGCCAACTTTTACCACGTTTCAAAGAAATAAGAGCCCTGAAAGAGAATTTTACGAAAATGAGACCGAATCCACCGGCCAGAATCCGGTCTCGTTTTTCGCGAATTTCTGGAAAACTAACGATCTTTTTGAAAAACGGACTTCACCAGTGAATTCTCCATGAAATTCCGTGTTTCGTCGCAGATTTTCAGGAGATTCGAATTTTCGTCGAAAATCGTGAAATTCATAAGGGGGGGTGCCATTGATTTTTCGCTTTTTCCAGTCGCTCGAAGAAATGGGCAGAAAATGGACTTTTCTGCGAAAATACGCAAACTATTTCTACTCAGAAAGCTAAATCCAATTTCTAAAATTAATATTGACTTAGAAAATGCCAACTTTTACCACGTTTCAAAGAAATAAGAGCCCTGAAAGAGAATTTTACGAAAATGAGACCGAATCCACCGGCCAGAATCCGGTCTCGTTTTTCGCGAATTTCTGGAAAACTAACGATCTTTTTGAAAAACGGACTTCACCAGTGAATTCTCCATGAAATTCCGTGTTTCGTCGCAGATTTTCAGGAGATTCGAATTTTCGTCGAAAATCGTGAAATTCATAAGGGGGGGTGCCATTGATTTTTCGCTTTTTCCAGTCGCTCGAAGAAATGGGCAGAAAATGGACTTTTCTGCGAAAATACGCAAACTATTTCTACTCAGAAAGCTAAATCCAATTTCTAAAATTAATATTGACTTAGAAAATGCCAACTTTTACCACGTTTCAAAGAAATAAGAGCCCTGAAAGAGAATTTTACGAAAATGAGACCGAATCCACCGGCCAGAATCCGGTCTCGTTTTTCGCGAATTTCTGGAAAACTAACGATCTTTTTGAAAAACGGACTTCACCAGTGAATTCTCCATGAAATTCCGTGTTTCGTCGCAGATTTTCAGGAGATTCGAATTTTCGTCGAAAATCGTGAAATTCATAAGGGGGGGTGCCATTGATTTTTCGCTTTTTCCAGTCGCTCGAAGAAATGGGCAGAAAATGGACTTTTCTGCGAAAATACGCAAACTATTTCTACTCAGAAAGCTAAATCCAATTTCTAAAATTAATATTGACTTAGAAAATGCCAACTTTTACCACGTTTCAAAGAAATAAGAGCCCTGAAAGAGAATTTTACGAAAATGAGACCGAATCCACCGGCCAGAATCCGGTCTCGTTTTTCGCGAATTTCTGGAAAACTAACGATCTTTTTGAAAAACGGACTTCACCAGTGAATTCTCCATGAAATTCCGTGTTTCGTCGCAGATTTTCAGGAGATTCGAATTTTCGTCGAAAATCGTGAAATTCATAAGGGGGGTGCCATTGATTTTTCGCTTTTTCCAGTCGCTCGAAGAAATGGGCAGAAAATGGACTTTTCTGCGAAAATACGCAAACTATTTCTACTCAGAAAGCTAAATCCAATTTCTAAAATTAATATTGACTTAGAAAATGCCAACTTTTACCACGTTTCAAAGAAATAAGAGCCCTGAAAGAGAATTTTACGAAAATGAGACCGAATCCACCGGCCAGAATCCGGTCTCGTTTTTCGCGAATTTCTGGAAAACTAACGATCTTTTTGAAAAACGGACTTCACCAGTGAATTCTCCATGAAATTCCGTGTTTCGTCGCAGATTTTCAGGAGATTCGAATTTTCGTCGAAAATCGTGAAATTCATAAGGGGGGGTGCCATTGATTTTTCGCTTTTTCCAGTCGCTCGAAGAAATGGGCAGAAAATGGACTTTTCTGCGAAAATACGCAAACTATTTCTACTCAGAAAGCTAAATCCAATTTCTAAAATTAATATTGACTTAGAAAATGCCAACTTTTACCACGTTTCAAAGAAATAAGAGCCCTGAAAGAGAATTTTACGAAAATGAGACCGAATCCACCGGCCAGAATCCGGTCTCGTTTTTCGCGAATTTCTGGAAAACTAACGATCTTTTTGAAAAACGGACTTCACCAGTGAATTCTCCATGAAATTCCGTGTTTCGTCGCAGATTTTCAGGAGATTCGAATTTTCGTCGAAAATCGTGAAATTCATAAGGGGGGGTGCCATTGATTTTTCGCTTTTTCCAGTCGCTCGAAGAAATGGGCAGAAAATGGACTTTTCTGCGAAAATACGCAAACTATTTCTACTCAGAAAGCTAAATCCAATTTCTAAAATTAATATTGACTTAGAAAATGCCAACTTTTACCACGTTTCAAAGAAATAAGAGCCCTGAAAGAGAATTTTACGAAAATGAGACCGAATCCACCGGCCAGAATCCGGTCTCGTTTTTCGCGAATTTCTGGAAAACTAACGATCTTTTTGAAAAACGGACTTCACCAGTGAATTCTCCATGAAATTCCGTGTTTCGTCGCAGATTTTCAGGAGATTCGAATTTTCGTCGAAAATCGTGAAATTCATAAGGGGGGGTGCCATTGATTTTTCGCTTTTTCCAGTCGCTCGAAGAAATGGGCAGAAAATGGACTTTTCTGCGAAAATACGCAAACTATTTCTACTCAGAAAGCTAAATCCAATTTCTAAAATTAATATTGACTTAGAAAATGCCAACTTTTACCACGTTTCAAAGAAATAAGAGCCCTGAAAGAGAATTTTACGAAAATGAGACCGAATCCACCGGCCAGAATCCGGTCTCGTTTTTCGCGAATTTCTGGAAAACTAACGATCTTTTTGAAAAACGGACTTCACCAGTGAATTCTCCATGAAATTCCGTGTTTCGTCGCAGATTTTCAGGAGATTCGAATTTTCGTCGAAAATCGTGAAATTCATAAGGGGGGGTGCCATTGATTTTTCGCTTTTTCCAGTCGCTCGAAGAAATGGGCAGAAAATGGACTTTTCTGCGAAAATACGCAAACTATTTCTACTCAGAAAGCTAAATCCAATTTCTAAAATTAATATTGACTTAGAAAATGCCAACTTTTACCACGTTTCAAAGAAATAAGAGCCCTGAAAGAGAATTTTACGAAAATGAGACCGAATCCACCGGCCAGAATCCGGTCTCGTTTTTCGCGAATTTCTGGAAAACTAACGATCTTTTTGAAAAACGGACTTCACCAGTGAATTCTCCATGAAATTCCGTGTTTCGTCGCAGATTTTCAGGAGATTCGAATTTTCGTCGAAAATCGTGAAATTCATAAGGGGGGGTGCCATTGATTTTTCGCTTTTTCCAGTCGCTCGAAGAAATGGGCAGAAAATGGACTTTTCTGCGAAAATACGCAAACTATTTCTACTCAGAAAGCTAAATCCAATTTCTAAAATTAATATTGACTTAGAAAATGCCAACTTTTACCACGTTTCAAAGAAATAAGAGCCCTGAAAGAGAATTTTACGAAAATGAGACCGAATCCACCGGCCAGAATCCGGTCTCGTTTTTCGCGAATTTCTGGAAAACTAACGATCTTTTTGAAAAACGGACTTCACCAGTGAATTCTCCATGAAATTCCGTGTTTCGTCGCAGATTTTCAGGAGATTCGAATTTTCGTCGAAAATCGTGAAATTCATAAGGGGGGGTGCCATTGATTTTTCGCTTTTTCCAGTCGCTCGAAGAAATGGGCAGAAAATGGACTTTTCTGCGAAAATACGCAAACTATTTCTACTCAGAAAGCTAAATCCAATTTCTAAAATTAATATTGACTTAGAAAATGCCAACTTTTACCACGTTTCAAAGAAATAAGAGCCCTGAAAGAGAATTTTACGAAAATGAGACCGAATCCACCGGCCAGAATCCGGTCTCGTTTTTCGCGAATTTCTGGAAAACTAACGATCTTTTTGAAAAACGGACTTCACCAGTGAATTCTCCATGAAATTCCGTGTTTCGTCGCAGATTTTCAGGAGATTCGAATTTTCGTCGAAAATCGTGAAATTCATAAGGGGGGGTGCCATTGATTTTTCGCTTTTTCCAGTCGCTCGAAGAAATGGGCAGAAAATGGACTTTTCTGCGAAAATACGCAAACTATTTCTACTCAGAAAGCTAAATCCAATTTCTAAAATTAATATTGACTTAGAAAATGCCAACTTTTACCACGTTTCAAAGAAATAAGAGCCCTGAAAGAGAATTTTACGAAAATGAGACCGAATCCACCGGCCAGAATCCGGTCTCGTTTTTCGCGAATTTCTGGAAAACTAACGATCTTTTTGAAAAACGGACTTCACCAGTGAATTCTCCATGAAATTCCGTGTTTCGTCGCAGATTTTCAGGAGATTCGAATTTTCGTCGAAAATCGTGAAATTCATAAGGGGGGGTGCCATTGATTTTTCGCTTTTCCAGTCGCTCGAAGAAATGGGCAGAAAATGGACTTTTCTGCGAAAATACGCAAACTATTTCTACTCAGAAAGCTAAATCCAATTTCTAAAATTAATATTGACTTAGAAAATGCCAACTTTTACCACGTTTCAAAGAAATAAGAGCCCTGAAAGAGAATTTTACGAAAATGAGACCGAATCCACCGGCCAGAATCCGGTCTCGTTTTTCGCGAATTTCTGGAAAACTAACGATCTTTTTGAAAAACGGACTTCACCAGTGAATTCTCCATGAAATTCCGTGTTTCGTCGCAGATTTTCAGGAGATTCGAATTTTCGTCGAAAATCGTGAAATTCATAAGGGGGGGTGCCATTGATTTTTCGCTTTTTCCAGTCGCTCGAAGAAATGGGCAGAAAATGGACTTTTCTGCGAAAATACGCAAACTATTTCTACTCAGAAAGCTAAATCCAATTTCTAAAATTAATATTGACTTAGAAAATGCCAACTTTTACCACGTTTCAAAGAAATAAGAGCCCTGAAAGAGAATTTTACGAAAATGAGACCGAATCCACCGGCCAGAATCCGGTCTCGTTTTTCGCGAATTTCTGGAAAACTAACGATCTTTTTGAAAAACGGACTTCACCAGTGAATTCTCCATGAAATTCCGTGTTTCGTCGCAGATTTTCAGGAGATTCGAATTTTCGTCGAAAATCGTGAAATTCATAAGGGGGGGTGCCATTGATTTTTCGCTTTTTCCAGTCGCTCGAAGAAATGGGCAGAAAATGGACTTTTCTGCGAAAATACGCAAACTATTTCTACTCAGAAAGCTAAATCCAATTTCTAAAATTAATATTGACTTAGAAAATGCCAACTTTTACCACGTTTCAAAGAAATAAGAGCCCTGAAAGAGAATTTTACGAAAATGAGACCGAATCCACCGGCCAGAATCCGGTCTCGTTTTTCGCGAATTTCTGGAAAACTAACGATCTTTTTGAAAAACGGACTTCACCAGTGAATTCTCCATGAAATTCCGTGTTTCGTCGCAGATTTTCAGGAGATTCGAATTTTCGTCGAAAATCGTGAAATTCATAAGGGGGGGTGCCATTGATTTTTCGCTTTTCCAGTCGCTCGAAGAAATGGGCAGAAAATGGACTTTTCTGCGAAAATACGCAAACTATTTCTACTCAGAAAGCTAAATCCAATTTCTAAAATTAATATTGACTTAGAAAATGCCAACTTTTACCACGTTTCAAAGAAATAAGAGCCCTGAAAGAGAATTTTACGAAAATGAGACCGAATCCACCGGCCAGAATCCGGTCTCGTTTTTCGCGAATTTCTGGAAAACTAACGATCTTTTTGAAAAACGGACTTCACCAGTGAATTCTCCATGAAATTCCGTGTTTCGTCGCAGATTTTCAGGAGATTCGAATTTTCGTCGAAAATCGTGAAATTCATAAGGGGGGGTGCCATTGATTTTTCGCTTTTTCCAGTCGCTCGAAGAAATGGGCAGAAAATGGACTTTTCTGCGAAAATACGCAAACTATTTCTACTCAGAAAGCTAAATCCAATTTCTAAAATTAATATTGACTTAGAAAATGCCAACTTTTACCACGTTTCAAAGAAATAAGAGCCCTGAAAGAGAATTTTACGAAAATGAGACCGAATCCACCGGCCAGAATCCGGTCTCGTTTTTCGCGAATTTCTGGAAAACTAACGATCTTTTTGAAAAACGGACTTCACCAGTGAATTCTCCATGAAATTCCGTGTTTCGTCGCAGATTTTCAGGAGATTCGAATTTTCGTCGAAAATCGTGAAATTCATAAGGGGGGGTGCCATTGATTTTTCGCTTTTTCCAGTCGCTCGAAGAAATGGGCAGAAAATGGACTTTTCTGCGAAAATACGCAAACTATTTCTACTCAGAAAGCTAAATCCAATTTCTAAAATTAATATTGACTTAGAAAATGCCAACTTTTACCACGTTTCAAAGAAATAAGAGCCCTGAAAGAGAATTTTACGAAAATGAGACCGAATCCACCGGCCAGAATCCGGTCTCGTTTTTCGCGAATTTCTGGAAAACTAACGATCTTTTTGAAAAACGGACTTCACCAGTGAATTCTCCATGAAATTCCGTGTTTCGTCGCAGATTTTCAGGAGATTCGAATTTTCGTCGAAAATCGTGAAATTCATAAGGGGGGGTGCCATTGATTTTTCGCTTTTTCCAGTCGCTCGAAGAAATGGGCAGAAAATGGACTTTTCTGCGAAAATACGCAAACTATTTCTACTCAGAAAGCTAAATCCAATTTCTAAAATTAATATTGACTTAGAAAATGCCAACTTTTACCACGTTTCAAAGAAATAAGAGCCCTGAAAGAGAATTTTACGAAAATGAGACCGAATCCACCGGCCAGAATCCGGTCTCGTTTTTCGCGAATTTCTGGAAAACTAACGATCTTTTTGAAAAACGGACTTCACCAGTGAATTCTCCATGAAATTCCGTGTTTCGTCGCAGATTTTCAGGAGATTCGAATTTTCGTCGAAAATCGTGAAATTCATAAGGGGGGGTGCCATTGATTTTTCGCTTTTTCCAGTCGCTCGAAGAAATGGGCAGAAAATGGACTTTTCTGCGAAAATACGCAAACTATTTCTACTCAGAAAGCTAAATCCAATTTCTAAAATTAATATTGACTTAGAAAATGCCAACTTTTACCACGTTTCAAAGAAATAAGAGCCCTGAAAGAGAATTTTACGAAAATGAGACCGAATCCACCGGCCAGAATCCGGTCTCGTTTTTCGCGAATTTCTGGAAAACTAACGATCTTTTTGAAAAACGGACTTCACCAGTGAATTCTCCATGAAATTCCGTGTTTCGTCGCAGATTTTCAGGAGATTCGAATTTTCGTCGAAAATCGTGAAATTCATAAGGGGGGGTGCCATTGATTTTTCGCTTTTCCAGTCGCTCGAAGAAATGGGCAGAAAATGGACTTTTCTGCGAAAATACGCAAACTATTTCTACTCAGAAAGCTAAATCCAATTTCTAAAATTAATATTGACTTAGAAAATGCCAACTTTTACCACGTTTCAAAGAAATAAGAGCCCTGAAAGAGAATTTTACGAAAATGAGACCGAATCCACCGGCCAGAATCCGGTCTCGTTTTTCGCGAATTTCTGGAAAACTAACGATCTTTTTGAAAAACGGACTTCACCAGTGAATTCTCCATGAAATTCCGTGTTTCGTCGCAGATTTTCAGGAGATTCGAATTTTCGTCGAAAATCGTGAAATTCATAAGGGGGGGTGCCATTGATTTTTCGCTTTTTCCAGTCGCTCGAAGAAATGGGCAGAAAATGGACTTTTCTGCGAAAATACGCAAACTATTTCTACTCAGAAAGCTAAATCCAATTTCTAAAATTAATATTGACTTAGAAAATGCCAACTTTTACCACGTTTCAAAGAAATAAGAGCCCTGAAAGAGAATTTTACGAAAATGAGACCGAATCCACCGGCCAGAATCCGGTCTCGTTTTTCGCGAATTTCTGGAAAACTAACGATCTTTTTGAAAAACGGACTTCACCAGTGAATTCTCCATGAAATTCCGTGTTTCGTCGCAGATTTTCAGGAGATTCGAATTTTCGTCGAAAATCGTGAAATTCATAAGGGGGGGTGCCATTGATTTTTCGCTTTTCCAGTCGCTCGAAGAAATGGGCAGAAAATGGACTTTTCTGCGAAAATACGCAAACTATTTCTACTCAGAAAGCTAAATCCAATTTCTAAAATTAATATTGACTTAGAAAATGCCAACTTTTACCACGTTTCAAAGAAATAAGAGCCCTGAAAGAGAATTTTACGAAAATGAGACCGAATCCACCGGCCAGAATCCGGTCTCGTTTTTCGCGAATTTCTGGAAAACTAACGATCTTTTTGAAAAACGGACTTCACCAGTGAATTCTCCATGAAATTCCGTGTTTCGTCGCAGATTTTCAGGAGATTCGAATTTTCGTCGAAAATCGTGAAATTCATAAGGGGGGGTGCCATTGATTTTTCGCTTTTTCCAGTCGCTCGAAGAAATGGGCAGAAAATGGACTTTTCTGCGAAAATACGCAAACTATTTCTACTCAGAAAGCTAAATCCAATTTCTAAAATTAATATTGACTTAGAAAATGCCAACTTTTACCACGTTTCAAAGAAATAAGAGCCCTGAAAGAGAATTTTACGAAAATGAGACCGAATCCACCGGCCAGAATCCGGTCTCGTTTTTCGCGAATTTCTGGAAAACTAACGATCTTTTTGAAAAACGGACTTCACCAGTGAATTCTCCATGAAATTCCGTGTTTCGTCGCAGATTTTCAGGAGATTCGAATTTTCGTCGAAAATCGTGAAATTCATAAGGGGGGGTGCCATTGATTTTTCGCTTTTTCCAGTCGCTCGAAGAAATGGGCAGAAAATGGACTTTTCTGCGAAAATACGCAAACTATTTCTACTCAGAAAGCTAAATCCAATTTCTAAAATTAATATTGACTTAGAAAATGCCAACTTTTACCACGTTTCAAAGAAATAAGAGCCCTGAAAGAGAATTTTACGAAAATGAGACCGAATCCACCGGCCAGAATCCGGTCTCGTTTTTCGCGAATTTCTGGAAAACTAACGATCTTTTTGAAAAACGGACTTCACCAGTGAATTCTCCATGAAATTCCGTGTTTCGTCGCAGATTTTCAGGAGATTCGAATTTTCGTCGAAAATCGTGAAATTCATAAGGGGGGGTGCCATTGATTTTTCGCTTTTTCCAGTCGCTCGAAGAAATGGGCAGAAAATGGACTTTTCTGCGAAAATACGCAAACTATTTCTACTCAGAAAGCTAAATCCAATTTCTAAAATTAATATTGACTTAGAAAATGCCAACTTTTACCACGTTTCAAAGAAATAAGAGCCCTGAAAGAGAATTTTACGAAAATGAGACCGAATCCACCGGCCAGAATCCGGTCTCGTTTTTCGCGAATTTCTGGAAAACTAACGATCTTTTTGAAAAACGGACTTCACCAGTGAATTCTCCATGAAATTCCGTGTTTCGTCGCAGATTTTCAGGAGATTCGAATTTTCGTCGAAAATCGTGAAATTCATAAGGGGGGGTGCCATTGATTTTTCGCTTTTTCCAGTCGCTCGAAGAAATGGGCAGAAAATGGACTTTTCTGCGAAAATACGCAAACTATTTCTACTCAGAAAGCTAAATCCAATTTCTAAAATTAATATTGACTTAGAAAATGCCAACTTTTACCACGTTTCAAAGAAATAAGAGCCCTGAAAGAGAATTTTACGAAAATGAGACCGAATCCACCGGCCAGAATCCGGTCTCGTTTTTCGCGAATTTCTGGAAAACTAACGATCTTTTTGAAAAACGGACTTCACCAGTGAATTCTCCATGAAATTCCGTGTTTCGTCGCAGATTTTCAGGAGATTCGAATTTTCGTCGAAAATCGTGAAATTCATAAGGGGGGGTGCCATTGATTTTTCGCTTTTCCAGTCGCTCGAAGAAATGGGCAGAAAATGGACTTTTCTGCGAAAATACGCAAACTATTTCTACTCAGAAAGCTAAATCCAATTTCTAAAATTAATATTGACTTAGAAAATGCCAACTTTTACCACGTTTCAAAGAAATAAGAGCCCTGAAAGAGAATTTTACGAAAATGAGACCGAATCCACCGGCCAGAATCCGGTCTCGTTTTTCGCGAATTTCTGGAAAACTAACGATCTTTTTGAAAAACGGACTTCACCAGTGAATTCTCCATGAAATTCCGTGTTTCGTCGCAGATTTTCAGGAGATTCGAATTTTCGTCGAAAATCGTGAAATTCATAAGGGGGGGTGCCATTGATTTTTCGCTTTTTCCAGTCGCTCGAAGAAATGGGCAGAAAATGGACTTTTCTGCGAAAATACGCAAACTATTTCTACTCAGAAAGCTAAATCCAATTTCTAAAATTAATATTGACTTAGAAAATGCCAACTTTTACCACGTTTCAAAGAAATAAGAGCCCTGAAAGAGAATTTTACGAAAATGAGACCGAATCCACCGGCCAGAATCCGGTCTCGTTTTTCGCGAATTTCTGGAAAACTAACGATCTTTTTGAAAAACGGACTTCACCAGTGAATTCTCCATGAAATTCCGTGTTTCGTCGCAGATTTTCAGGAGATTCGAATTTTCGTCGAAAATCGTGAAATTCATAAGGGGGGGTGCCATTGATTTTTCGCTTTTCCAGTCGCTCGAAGAAATGGGCAGAAAATGGACTTTTCTGCGAAAATACGCAAACTATTTCTACTCAGAAAGCTAAATCCAATTTCTAAAATTAATATTGACTTAGAAAATGCCAACTTTTACCACGTTTCAAAGAAATAAGAGCCCTGAAAGAGAATTTTACGAAAATGAGACCGAATCCACCGGCCAGAATCCGGTCTCGTTTTTCGCGAATTTCTGGAAAACTAACGATCTTTTTGAAAAACGGACTTCACCAGTGAATTCTCCATGAAATTCCGTGTTTCGTCGCAGATTTTCAGGAGATTCGAATTTTCGTCGAAAATCGTGAAATTCATAAGGGGGGGTGCCATTGATTTTTCGCTTTTTCCAGTCGCTCGAAGAAATGGGCAGAAAATGGACTTTTCTGCGAAAATACGCAAACTATTTCTACTCAGAAAGCTAAATCCAATTTCTAAAATTAATATTGACTTAGAAAATGCCAACTTTTACCACGTTTCAAAGAAATAAGAGCCCTGAAAGAGAATTTTACGAAAATGAGACCGAATCCACCGGCCAGAATCCGGTCTCGTTTTTCGCGAATTTCTGGAAAACTAACGATCTTTTTGAAAAACGGACTTCACCAGTGAATTCTCCATGAAATTCCGTGTTTCGTCGCAGATTTTCAGGAGATTCGAATTTTCGTCGAAAATCGTGAAATTCATAAGGGGGGGTGCCATTGATTTTTCGCTTTTTCCAGTCGCTCGAAGAAATGGGCAGAAAATGGACTTTTCTGCGAAAATACGCAAACTATTTCTACTCAGAAAGCTAAATCCAATTTCTAAAATTAATATTGACTTAGAAAATGCCAACTTTTACCACGTTTCAAAGAAATAAGAGCCCTGAAAGAGAATTTTACGAAAATGAGACCGAATCCACCGGCCAGAATCCGGTCTCGTTTTTCGCGAATTTCTGGAAAACTAACGATCTTTTTGAAAAACGGACTTCACCAGTGAATTCTCCATGAAATTCCGTGTTTCGTCGCAGATTTTCAGGAGATTCGAATTTTCGTCGAAAATCGTGAAATTCATAAGGGGGGGTGCCATTGATTTTTCGCTTTTTCCAGTCGCTCGAAGAAATGGGCAGAAAATGGACTTTTCTGCGAAAATACGCAAACTATTTCTACTCAGAAAGCTAAATCCAATTTCTAAAATTAATATTGACTTAGAAAATGCCAACTTTTACCACGTTTCAAAGAAATAAGAGCCCTGAAAGAGAATTTTACGAAAATGAGACCGAATCCACCGGCCAGAATCCGGTCTCGTTTTTCGCGAATTTCTGGAAAACTAACGATCTTTTTGAAAAACGGACTTCACCAGTGAATTCTCCATGAAATTCCGTGTTTCGTCGCAGATTTTCAGGAGATTCGAATTTTCGTCGAAAATCGTGAAATTCATAAGGGGGGGTGCCATTGATTTTTCGCTTTTTCCAGTCGCTCGAAGAAATGGGCAGAAAATGGACTTTTCTGCGAAAATACGCAAACTATTTCTACTCAGAAAGCTAAATCCAATTTCTAAAATTAATATTGACTTAGAAAATGCCAACTTTTACCACGTTTCAAAGAAATAAGAGCCCTGAAAGAGAATTTTACGAAAATGAGACCGAATCCACCGGCCAGAATCCGGTCTCGTTTTTCGCGAATTTCTGGAAAACTAACGATCTTTTTGAAAAACGGACTTCACCAGTGAATTCTCCATGAAATTCCGTGTTTCGTCGCAGATTTTCAGGAGATTCGAATTTTCGTCGAAAATCGTGAAATTCATAAGGGGGGGTGCCATTGATTTTTCGCTTTTTCCAGTCGCTCGAAGAAATGGGCAGAAAATGGACTTTTCTGCGAAAATACGCAAACTATTTCTACTCAGAAAGCTAAATCCAATTTCTAAAATTAATATTGACTTAGAAAATGCCAACTTTTACCACGTTTCAAAGAAATAAGAGCCCTGAAAGAGAATTTTACGAAAATGAGACCGAATCCACCGGCCAGAATCCGGTCTCGTTTTTCGCGAATTTCTGGAAAACTAACGATCTTTTTGAAAAACGGACTTCACCAGTGAATTCTCCATGAAATTCCGTGTTTCGTCGCAGATTTTCAGGAGATTCGAATTTTCGTCGAAAATCGTGAAATTCATAAGGGGGGGTGCCATTGATTTTTCGCTTTTCCAGTCGCTCGAAGAAATGGGCAGAAAATGGACTTTTCTGCGAAAATACGCAAACTATTTCTACTCAGAAAGCTAAATCCAATTTCTAAAATTAATATTGACTTAGAAAATGCCAACTTTTACCACGTTTCAAAGAAATAAGAGCCCTGAAAGAGAATTTTACGAAAATGAGACGAATCCACCGGCCAGAATCCGGTCTCGTTTTTCGCGAATTTCTGGAAAACTAACGATCTTTTTGAAAAACGGGCTTCACCAGTGAATTCTCCATGAAATTCCGTGTTTCGTCGCAGATTTTCAGGAGATTCGAATTTTCGTCGAAAATCGTGAAATTCATAAGGGGGGGTGCCATTGATTTTTCGCTTTTCCAGTCGCTCGAAGAAATGGGCAGAAAATGGACTTTTCTGCGAAAATACGCAAACTATTTCTACTCAGAAAGCTAAATCCAATTTCTAAAATTAATATTGACTTAGAAAATGCCAACTTTTACCACGTTTCAAAGAAATAAGAGCCCTGAAAGAGAATTTTACGAAAATGAGACCGAATCCACCGGCCAGAATCCGGTCTCGTTTTTCGCGAATTTCTGGAAAACTAACGATCTTTTTGAAAAACGGACTTCACCAGTGAATTCTCCATGAAATTCCGTGTTTCGTCGCAGATTTTCAGGAGATTCGAATTTTCGTCGAAAATCGTGAAATTCATAAGGGGGGGTGCCATTGATTTTTCGCTTTTTCCAGTCGCTCGAAGAAATGGGCAGAAAATGGACTTTTCTGCGAAAATACGCAAACTATTTCTACTCAGAAAGCTAAATCCAATTTCTAAAATTAATATTGACTTAGAAAATGCCAACTTTTACCACGTTTCAAAGAAATAAGAGCCCTGAAAGAGAATTTTACGAAAATGAGACCGAATCCACCGGCCAGAATCCGGTCTCGTTTTTCGCGAATTTCTGGAAAACTAACGATCTTTTTGAAAAACGGACTTCACCAGTGAATTCTCCATGAAATTCCGTGTTTCGTCGCAGATTTTCAGGAGATTCGAATTTTCGTCGAAAATCGTGAAATTCATAAGGGGGGTGCCATTGATTTTTCGCTTTTTCCAGTCGCTCGAAGAAATGGGCAGAAAATGGACTTTTCTGCGAAAATACGCAAACTATTTCTACTCAGAAAGCTAAATCCAATTTCTAAAATTAATATTGACTTAGAAAATGCCAACTTTTACCACGTTTCAAAGAAATAAGAGCCCTGAAAGAGAATTTTACGAAAATGAGACCGAATCCACCGGCCAGAATCCGGTCTCGTTTTTCGCGAATTTCTGGAAAACTAACGATCTTTTTGAAAAACGGACTTCACCAGTGAATTCTCCATGAAATTCCGTGTTTCGTCGCAGATTTTCAGGAGATTCGAATTTTCGTCGAAAATCGTGAAATTCATAAGGGGGGGTGCCATTGATTTTTCGCTTTTCCAGTCGCTCGAAGAAATGGGCAGAAAATGGACTTTTCTGCGAAAATACGCAAACTATTTCTACTCAGAAAGCTAAATCCAATTTCTAAAATTAATATTGACTTAGAAAATGCCAACTTTTACCACGTTTCAAAGAAATAAGAGCCCTGAAAGAGAATTTTACGAAAATGAGACCGAATCCACCGGCCAGAATCCGGTCTCGTTTTTCGCGAATTTCTGGAAAACTAACGATCTTTTTGAAAAACGGGCTTCACCAGTGAATTCTCCATGAAATTCCGTGTTTCGTCGCAGATTTTCAGGAGATTCGAATTTTCGTCGAAAATCGTGAAATTCATAAGGGGGGGTGCCATTGATTTTTCGCTTTTTCCAGTCGCTCGAAGAAATGGGCAGAAAATGGACTTTTCTGCGAAAATACGCAAACTATTTCTACTCAGAAAGCTAAATCCAATTTCTAAAATTAATATTGACTTAGAAAATGCCAACTTTTACCACGTTTCAAAGAAATAAGAGCCCTGAAAGAGAATTTTACGAAAATGAGACCGAATCCACCGGCCAGAATCCGGTCTCGTTTTTCGCGAATTTCTGGAAAACTAACGATCTTTTTGAAAAACGGACTTCACCAGTGAATTCTCCATGAAATTCCGTGTTTCGTCGCAGATTTTCAGGAGATTCGAATTTTCGTCGAAAATCGTGAAATTCATAAGGGGGGGTGCCATTGATTTTTCGCTTTTTCCAGTCGCTCGAAGAAATGGGCAGAAAATGGACTTTTCTGCGAAAATACGCAAACTATTTCTACTCAGAAAGCTAAATCCAATTTCTAAAATTAATATTGACTTAGAAAATGCCAACTTTTACCACGTTTCAAAGAAATAAGAGCCCTGAAAGAGAATTTTACGAAAATGAGACCGAATCCACCGGCCAGAATCCGGTCTCGTTTTTCGCGAATTTCTGGAAAACTAACGATCTTTTTGAAAAACGGACTTCACCAGTGAATTCTCCATGAAATTCCGTGTTTCGTCGCAGATTTTCAGGAGATTCGAATTTTCGTCGAAAATCGTGAAATTCATAAGGGGGGGTGCCATTGATTTTTCGCTTTTCCAGTCGCTCGAAGAAATGGGCAGAAAATGGACTTTTCTGCGAAAATACGCAAACTATTTCTACTCAGAAAGCTAAATCCAATTTCTAAAATTAATATTGACTTAGAAAATGCCAACTTTTACCACGTTTCAAAGAAATAAGAGCCCTGAAAGAGAATTTTACGAAAATGAGACCGAATCCACCGGCCAGAATCCGGTCTCGTTTTTCGCGAATTTCTGGAAAACTAACGATCTTTTTGAAAAACGGACTTCACCAGTGAATTCTCCATGAAATTCCGTGTTTCGTCGCAGATTTTCAGGAGATTCGAATTTTCGTCGAAAATCGTGAAATTCATAAGGGGGGGTGCCATTGATTTTTCGCTTTTCCAGTCGCTCGAAGAAATGGGCAGAAAATGGACTTTTCTGCGAAAATACGCAAACTATTTCTACTCAGAAAGCTAAATCCAATTTCTAAAATTAATATTGACTTAGAAAATGCCAACTTTTACCACGTTTCAAAGAAATAAGAGCCCTGAAAGAGAATTTTACGAAAATGAGACCGAATCCACCGGCCAGAATCCGGTCTCGTTTTTCGCGAATTTCTGGAAAACTAACGATCTTTTTGAAAAACGGACTTCACCAGTGAATTCTCCATGAAATTCCGTGTTTCGTCGCAGATTTTCAGGAGATTCGAATTTTCGTCGAAAATCGTGAAATTCATAAGGGGGGGTGCCATTGATTTTTCGCTTTTCCAGTCGCTCGAAGAAATGGGCAGAAAATGGACTTTTCTGCGAAAATACGCAAACTATTTCTACTCAGAAAGCTAAATCCAATTTCTAAAATTAATATTGACTTAGAAAATGCCAACTTTTACCACGTTTCAAAGAAATAAGAGCCCTGAAAGAGAATTTTACGAAAATGAGACCGAATCCACCGGCCAGAATCCGGTCTCGTTTTTCGCGAATTTCTGGAAAACTAACGATCTTTTTGAAAAACGGACTTCACCAGTGAATTCTCCATGAAATTCCGTGTTTCGTCGCAGATTTTCAGGAGATTCGAATTTTCGTCGAAAATCGTGAAATTCATAAGGGGGGGTGCCATTGATTTTTCGCTTTTCCAGTCGCTCGAAGAAATGGGCAGAAAATGGACTTTTCTGCGAAAATACGCAAACTATTTCTACTCAGAAAGCTAAATCCAATTTCTAAAATTAATATTGACTTAGAAAATGCCAACTTTTACCACGTTTCAAAGAAATAAGAGCCCTGAAAGAGAATTTTACGAAAATGAGACCGAATCCACCGGCCAGAATCCGGTCTCGTTTTTCGCGAATTTCTGGAAAACTAACGATCTTTTTGAAAAACGGACTTCACCAGTGAATTCTCCATGAAATTCCGTGTTTCGTCGCAGATTTTCAGGAGATTCGAATTTTCGTCGAAAATCGTGAAATTCATAAGGGGGGTGCCATTGATTTTTCGCTTTTCCAGTCGCTCGAAGAAATGGGCAGAAAATGGACTTTTCTGCGAAAATACGCAAACTATTTCTACTCAGAAAGCTAAATCCAATTTCTAAAATTAATATTGACTTAGAAAATGCCAACTTTTACCACGTTTCAAAGAAATAAGAGCCCTGAAAGAGAATTTTACGAAAATGAGACCGAATCCACCGGCCAGAATCCGGTCTCGTTTTTCGCGAATTTCTGGAAAACTAACGATCTTTTTGAAAAACGGACTTCACCAGTGAATTCTCCATGAAATTCCGTGTTTCGTCGCAGATTTTCAGGAGATTCGAATTTTCGTCGAAAATCGTGAAATTCATAAGGGGGGGTGCCATTGATTTTTCGCTTTTTCCAGTCGCTCGAAGAAATGGGCAGAAAATGGACTTTTCTGCGAAAATACGCAAACTATTTCTACTCAGAAAGCTAAATCCAATTTCTAAAATTAATATTGACTTAGAAAATGCCAACTTTTACCACGTTTCAAAGAAATAAGAGCCCTGAAAGAGAATTTTACGAAAATGAGACCGAATCCACCGGCCAGAATCCGGTCTCGTTTTTCGCGAATTTCTGGAAAACTAACGATCTTTTTGAAAAACGGACTTCACCAGTGAATTCTCCATGAAATTCCGTGTTTCGTCGCAGATTTTCAGGAGATTCGAATTTTCGTCGAAAATCGTGAAATTCATAAGGGGGGGTGCCATTGATTTTTCGCTTTTTCCAGTCGCTCGAAGAAATGGGCAGAAAATGGACTTTTCTGCGAAAATACGCAAACTATTTCTACTCAGAAAGCTAAATCCAATTTCTAAAATTAATATTGACTTAGAAAATGCCAACTTTTACCACGTTTCAAAGAAATAAGAGCCCTGAAAGAGAATTTTACGAAAATGAGACCGAATCCACCGGCCAGAATCCGGTCTCGTTTTTCGCGAATTTCTGGAAAACTAACGATCTTTTTGAAAAACGGACTTCACCAGTGAATTCTCCATGAAATTCCGTGTTTCGTCGCAGATTTTCAGGAGATTCGAATTTTCGTCGAAAATCGTGAAATTCATAAGGGGGGGTGCCATTGATTTTTCGCTTTTTCCAGTCGCTCGAAGAAATGGGCAGAAAATGGACTTTTCTGCGAAAATACGCAAACTATTTCTACTCAGAAAGCTAAATCCAATTTCTAAAATTAATATTGACTTAGAAAATGCCAACTTTTACCACGTTTCAAAGAAATAAGAGCCCTGAAAGAGAATTTTACGAAAATGAGACCGAATCCACCGGCCAGAATCCGGTCTCGTTTTTCGCGAATTTCTGGAAAACTAACGATCTTTTTGAAAAACGGACTTCACCAGTGAATTCTCCATGAAATTCCGTGTTTCGTCGCAGATTTTCAGGAGATTCGAATTTTCGTCGAAAATCGTGAAATTCATAAGGGGGGGTGCCATTGATTTTTCGCTTTTTCCAGTCGCTCGAAGAAATGGGCAGAAAATGGACTTTTCTGCGAAAATACGCAAACTATTTCTACTCAGAAAGCTAAATCCAATTTCTAAAATTAATATTGACTTAGAAAATGCCAACTTTTACCACGTTTCAAAGAAATAAGAGCCCTGAAAGAGAATTTTACGAAAATGAGACCGAATCCACCGGCCAGAATCCGGTCTCGTTTTTCGCGAATTTCTGGAAAACTAACGATCTTTTTGAAAAACGGACTTCACCAGTGAATTCTCCATGAAATTCCGTGTTTCGTCGCAGATTTTCAGGAGATTCGAATTTTCGTCGAAAATCGTGAAATTCATAAGGGGGGGTGCCATTGATTTTTCGCTTTTCCAGTCGCTCGAAGAAATGGGCAGAAAATGGACTTTTCTGCGAAAATACGCAAACTATTTCTACTCAGAAAGCTAAATCCAATTTCTAAAATTAATATTGACTTAGAAAATGCCAACTTTTACCACGTTTCAAAGAAATAAGAGCCCTGAAAGAGAATTTTACGAAAATGAGACCGAATCCACCGGCCAGAATCCGGTCTCGTTTTTCGCGAATTTCTGGAAAACTAACGATCTTTTTGAAAAACGGACTTCACCAGTGAATTCTCCATGAAATTCCGTGTTTCGTCGCAGATTTTCAGGAGATTCGAATTTTCGTCGAAAATCGTGAAATTCATAAGGGGGGGTGCCATTGATTTTTCGCTTTTCCAGTCGCTCGAAGAAATGGGCAGAAAATGGACTTTTCTGCGAAAATACGCAAACTATTTCTACTCAGAAAGCTAAATCCAATTTCTAAAATTAATATTGACTTAGAAAATGCCAACTTTTACCACGTTTCAAAGAAATAAGAGCCCTGAAAGAGAATTTTACGAAAATGAGACTGAATCCACCGGCCAGAATCCGGTCTCGTTTTTCGCGAATTTCTGGAAAACTAACGATCTTTTTGAAAAACGGACTTCACCAGTGAATTCTCCATGAAATTCCGTGTTTCGTCGCAGATTTTCAGGAGATTCGAATTTTCGTCGAAAATCGTGAAATTCATAAGGGGGGTGCCATTGATTTTTCGCTTTTCCAGTCGCTCGAAGAAATGGGCAGAAAATGGACTTTTCTGCGAAAATACGCAAACTATTTCTACTCAGAAAGCTAAATCCAATTTCTAAAATTAATATTGACTTAGAAAATGCCAACTTTTACCACGTTTCAAAGAAATAAGAGCCCTGAAAGAGAATTTTACGAAAATGAGACTGAATCCACCGGCCAGAATCCGGTCTCGTTTTTCGCGAATTTCTGGAAAACTAACGATCTTTTTGAAAAACGGGCTTCACCAGTGAATTCTCCATGAAATTCCGTGTTTCGTCGCAGATTTTCAGGAGATTCGAATTTTCGTCGAAAATCGTGAAATTCATAAGGGGGGGTGCCATTGATTTTTCGCTTTTCCAGTCGCTCGAAGAAATGGGCAGAAAATGGACTTTTCTGCGAAAATACGCAAACTATTTCTACTCAGAAAGCTAAATCCAATTTCTAAAATTAATATTGACTTAGAAAATGCCAACTTTTACCACGTTTCAAAGAAATAAGAGCCCTGAAAGAGAATTTTACGAAAATGAGACTGAATCCACCGGCCAGAATCCGGTCTCGTTTTTCGCGAATTTCTGGAAAACTAACGATCTTTTTGAAAAACGGACTTCACCAGTGAATTCTCCATGAAATTCCGTGTTTCGTCGCAGATTTTCAGGAGATTCGAATTTTCGTCGAAAATCGTGAAATTCATAAGGGGGGTGCCATTGATTTTTCGCTTTTTCCAGTCGCTCGAAGAAATGGGCAGAAAATGGACTTTTCTGCGAAAATACGCAAACTATTTCTACTCAGAAAGCTAAATCCAATTTCTAAAATTAATATTGACTTAGAAAATGCCAACTTTTACCACGTTTCAAAGAAATAAGAGCCCTGAAAGAGAATTTTACGAAAATGAGACCGAATCCACCGGCCAGAATCCGGTCTCGTTTTTCGCGAATTTCTGGAAAACTAACGATCTTTTTGAAAAACGGACTTCACCAGTGAATTCTCCATGAAATTCCGTGTTTCGTCGCAGATTTTCAGGAGATTCGAATTTTCGTCGAAAATCGTGAAATTCATAAGGGGGGTGCCATTGATTTTTCGCCTTTTCCAGTCGCTCGAAGAAATGGGCAGAAAATGGACTTTTCTGCGAAAATACGCAAACTATTTCTACTCAGAAAGCTAAATCCAATTTCTAAAATTAATATTGACTTAGAAAATGCCAACTTTTACCACGTTTCAAAGAAATAAGAGCCCTGAAAGAGAATTTTACGAAAATGAGACCGAATCCACCGGCCAGAATCCGGTCTCGTTTTTCGCGAATTTCTGGAAAACTAACGATCTTTTTGAAAAACGGACTTCACCAGTGAATTCTCCATGAAATTCCGTGTTTCGTCGCAGATTTTCAGGAGATTCGAATTTTCGTCGAAAATCGTGAAATTCATAAGGGGGGGTGCCATTGATTTTTCGCTTTTTCCAGTCGCTCGAAGAAATGGGCAGAAAATGGACTTTTCTGCGAAAATACGCAAACTATTTCTACTCAGAAAGCTAAATCCAATTTCTAAAATTAATATTGACTTAGAAAATGCCAACTTTTACCACGTTTCAAAGAAATAAGAGCCCTGAAAGAGAATTTTACGAAAATGAGACCGAATCCACCGGCCAGAATCCGGTCTCGTTTTTCGCGAATTTCTGGAAAACTAACGATCTTTTTGAAAAACGGACTTCACCAGTGAATTCTCCATGAAATTCCGTGTTTCGTCGCAGATTTTCAGGAGATTCGAATTTTCGTCGAAAATCGTGAAATTCATAAGGGGGGGTGCCATTGATTTTTCGCTTTTCCAGTCGCTCGAAGAAATGGGCAGAAAATGGACTTTTCTGCGAAAATACGCAAACTATTTCTACTCAGAAAGCTAAATCCAATTTCTAAAATTAATATTGACTTAGAAAATGCCAACTTTTACCACGTTTCAAAGAAATAAGAGCCCTGAAAGAGAATTTTACGAAAATGAGACGAATCCACCGGCCAGAATCCGGTCTCGTTTTTCGCGAATTTCTGGAAAACTAACGATCTTTTTGAAAAACGGACTTCACCAGTGAATTCTCCATGAAATTCCGTGTTTCGTCGCAGATTTTCAGGAGATTCGAATTTTCGTCGAAAATCGTGAAATTCATAAGGGGGGGTGCCATTGATTTTTCGCCTTTTCCAGTCGCTCGAAGAAATGGGCAGAAAATGGACTTTTCTGCGAAAATACGCAAACTATTTCTACTCAGAAAGCTAAATCCAATTTCTAAAATTAATATTGACTTAGAAAATGCCAACTTTTACCACGTTTCAAAGAAATAAGAGCCCTGAAAGAGAATTTTACGAAAATGAGACGAATCCACCGGCCAGAATCCGGTCTCGTTTTTCGCGAATTTCTGGAAAACTAACGATCTTTTTGAAAAACGGACTTCACCAGTGAATTCTCCATGAAATTCCGTGTTTCGTCGCAGATTTTCAGGAGATTCGAATTTTCGTCGAAAATCGTGAAATTCATAAGGGGGGGTGCCATTGATTTTTCGCCTTTTCCAGTCGCTCGAAGAAATGGGCAGAAAATGGACTTTTCTGCGAAAATACGCAAACTATTTCTACTCAGAAAGCTAAATCCAATTTCTAAAATTAATATTGACTTAGAAAATGCCAACTTTTACCACGTTTCAAAGAAATAAGAGCCCTGAAAGAGAATTTTACGAAAATGAGACGAATCCACCGGCCAGAATCCGGTCTCGTTTTTCGCGAATTTCTGGAAAACTAACGATCTTTTTGAAAAACGGCTTCACCAGTGAATTCTCCATGAAATTCCGTGTTTCGTCGCAGATTTTCAGGAGATTCGAATTTTCGTCGAAAATCGTGAAATTCATAAGGGGGGTGCCATTGATTTTTCGCCTTTTCCAGTCGCTCGAAGAAATGGGCAGAAAATGGACTTTTCTGCGAAAATACGCAAACTATTTCTACTCAGAAAGCTAAATCCAATTTCTAAAATTAATATTGACTTAGAAAATGCCAACTTTTACCACTTTTCAAAGAAATAAGAGCCCTGAAAGAGAATTTTACGAAAATGAGACTGAATCCACCGGCCAGAATCCGGTCTCGTTTTTCGCGAATTTCTGGAAAACTAACGATCTTTTTGAAAACGGGCTTCACCAGTGAATTCTCCATGAAATTCCGTGTTTCGTCGCAGATTTTCAGGAGATTCGAATTTCGTCGAAAATCGTGAAATTCATAAGGGGGGTGCCATTGATTTTTCGCTTTTTCCAGTCGCTCGAAGAAATGGGCAGAAAATGGACTTTTCTGCGAAAATACGCAAACTATTTCTACTCAGAAGCTAAATCCAATTTCTAAAATTAATATTGACTTAGAAAATGCCAACTTTTACCACGTTTCAAAGAAATAAGAGCCCTGAAAGAGAATTTTACGAAAATGAGACTGAATCCACCGGCCAGAATCCGGTCTCGTTTTTCGCGAATTTCTGGAAAACTAACGATCTTTTTGAAAAACGGACTTCACCAGTGAATTCTCCATGAAATTCCGTGTTTCGTCGCAGCATTTTCAGGAGATTCCAATTTTTTCGAAAATGCACAATATAAGGGGGTGACATGACTATGCGTCTATTATTAACGCTTTTGTCCAATGTTAAAGTTTTTTGGCTCAAACATATATTTTTGATATTTTATACGTCGAAAATGCAAAATTTCTCTGTCGAAATTATACACCAATTGTCACTTGTTTTGATATTATAATTTGTAATATTTCTTCAGCTCAGAAATTCAACGTGTTATAAGTCTTTTGGATCTGCTATAATTTTATTAAATTCAGACAACGACGATTTACAACGCCTCTCGTTGCCTAATTAAGGTCTTCATAAATTTTTATATTTAAGTTATTGCATCTGACACGTCACTGGGACTTTTCTCCAATCTTCATATTCTAAATTTAAATGAACCCGTCGAAAACCGATCGTGTTCAAACAAAAGACTACAATGTTTATTCATTTACTTTTCCAATTAACTGTACGGTCAGATTTCATTTCAAAATTACTGAATCCAATGTGTTTCCAAAATCGTCGAAATATGGCTTTCCGCGGCGCGCTGTTCGGTCTTGTTGCTATCGATTCACGTACACGTTGTTCTATTAATTACAGTTTAATAAATATTCATTCTTTCTTTCACAATCGTTTTTGGGGAATGTGCCAGACATGTAATTATTACAGTGTATTCGCCATGAAATTCCGTGCCAGGACGGAGAACATTGGGTTATAGTCGCAAATCGAAAAAAAGTTGGCCTTTTTTTCGAATATTCGGAAACGAAGCGTCGGATCGAAGAAAGGGCGCAAAATTCCAACTCCCTACCTACGATCGAATCGAAATTAAAGACTATTATGACGATTCTTTCCTGACACCTTTTTACGAAATTTGAACTGGGGAATGACAACCGGCGTCTGACAAACGAGGCTCGCATGAGTGTCGAGCACGCTGTACTACACCCTGCCCTTGGTACTGTTGCTGACGCAGGGCTCGTCTAAAGATAGAAGTTAAATTATATGCGGTTTCTTCAATTTTTTTCTCCTTGGAAAATGAAGTAATGGGAAATGAATGTGCCCAACATAACTTTTTAATGTTTTAAATGCTCTTTGACTGTGAAGTGTCTGTGGTGTGGGGTGATAATAGCCTCTGATGTTGACTTCTTTGGCCTCTTGTTTCGTTTTAGTTTTCCATCGTTACTTTGTGTTTGTTGTAATTTGGGAATATAATTTTTATGGTGTGTTAAGAGAAGAGAAATCACCGACCTGTGGTTTGGAAATACTGCACATAGAGTTTTCGTGTGAGTTTAATTTTGTTTGAGTGTGTTACTACAATTTTTTTTGAAAAAAATTTGTAGTATTTTGCCCTAATTTGCAAATGTTCTTGTCAAATTGGCCTTTACGAATGTTGCACATTTTATTGCATCTTTAATGTTTAGTTCTTGTTGGCAATTTGTGTAATTTTTTTTTATATTCCTTTTCAAGTGGTTTGTGTGAAACATTTCTCATTCTTTGTTAATATATTGCTCGTTCTGGGTCTAAAATACCTAATAAAAGATTCTTTTGCATCTATTTGTAATTTGGAAGCTTGATAGCCCTAAATAATCGATTGGTATTGGAAACTTTATTATAAAAACTTCTAATTGTTGCAACACACTAATTTAAACAATGAACTTCACTAGACTATGTTAGTGTGTTGAGTAATTTTAAGGAATGAAATTGTTAATGGTTAGTTTAGATAAAATATACATATTATTTTTGATATTCTTAATCGTTAATTCTTGGGTTGGATGTTCTTTCTTTCCTCATTTTACTTTCCTTCCATCTGTTCTTAGCATCATAACAGTTTTGTTATAAGCAGCATACATGAGCAAAAGTCTGTTGTAACGGCGCGTGGCGTGATTTGAAATATTGAAAGACCTGCTTATCTGTTGAAGAAATATTTGTGGTTTTAAATGTAGTGAACAATACTTATAATACATTAAGGTGAGTGTAAGGAGTTTTTTGTATTGGGTATTGTTTTTATGTGATTTAACAGAATTTAAACTTCCTCTTCAGAAAAGAAAATTAAATATTTCACGCAAAAGCAATTCTTGGATAACACAAGGGATAGAACATCATGTAAAAACAAACGACTTCTGTCTTTCATTTCTAAGCATCATAACGTATCTCAAGATTTCCTCCTGTACTTTTAAAAAATACAAATCATTGTTAGAAAGAAAAGTCATAGGCAGGCTAAAATCATGAAACACGATCAGGAATATTTTGAACTCAAATAACAAAACAAAATCAATGTGAGATATAGTAAAAAATGCGACCAAACCAACTAGAAACTTGTAGAGAATGTTGTTTTAAAAGATAACGATAGAGATGTGAACGATCGGCAACAGTGCTAGTCTCTTAACCAATACTTTCGAAAATTGCTGTCGATCTCACTAAGGGTTTTCAGCCACAAATTCAACATTTGACGTTTCTCTAAAAATCTTAGACACTATGTTCGTTCCGAAACCTCTTCCTATGAAATTCTCAAAATAATCGGTAAATTAAAAATAAATATTCGGTCGGATTAGATGAATTTCCGGATTGTTTGTAAAGAAATGCGCGCCAGCCATTTATACACTCGTTAACTCACATATTAATGCATCCTTATGCACCGGAATTTTTCCAGATTTTTTAAAAACAGCTAAGATTAAGCCGCTCTTCAAAAAGGTAAGAAAAATGAAATTTCAAGATTATCGGCCAATTTCTCTTTGTCAGTTTTTTCAAAAATATTAGAGAGACTTTTTTTATGTGCGAATGGAAACCTTCTCAATAAACACGACGCGTTTTCAAAATTGCCAAATGGTGTAATATACAAAATATTACAGAACAAACGCCGCGCCTTTAATCTGGACGGACGGAGCTGTATTATAACAAAAATATTTACAAAACAAACGCCGCGCTTCAATCTGGACGGTCGCGGTTACTTAGGTAACGAAGGTTGTTGACTGGCTCTAGAAGGGGGCTCTGGGACTAGAGAGAGTGGTGGTTGACTGGATCCTGGTGGTAGCGGCGCGTATGTAAGCTGAATGTTTAAGTTAACATCGACGCGAATAGGGAGGACAAATTGTGGAACAATAGTGCAAGAAGTGAGCAGCAAGAAAGAAGCAGACGACTTCGGCGACGACCGGCGCGAAGACGGATTTTCGGCGCGGAAGTCAAGGGGCTACGAACTGCGGGGCCATCGTTTCACAACGCCAGACAATTCGGTACCGTGAACCTAATGCATGAAATCAAGCAAGAGAATTTTTATATTGTTTAATCTCAAATTCTATTCTTAATAAACAAAATTATGTTGTGCCACGTTGTATGTAATTCCTTCGGAATATAAATAATTTCAGACTTCCAGGCTTCTCTGTATAGAGAGCATGAGAACCAAAAAACTGAGCTAGTAAATTAAATTAGATAAAAATAAATCATTCATTATTTTATCACAATGATTCCGGAAATCAAAATCTACGGAAACAGCCATTTTTTCTTTTCTTAAGGATGTTGCCTCATCATTGGATCAAAACGAAGCAACTATTGGAATATTTTAGATCTTTCAAAAGCTTTTGACGTCATTGATCATAACATTTTACTTTCAAAATTACCTTCATATGGAATCCGTGGTATGGCTCTAGATTGGCTATGTTCGTACCTTAAACTACGATCTCTGAGAGAGTAGAAATACCTTACTGGAATGATGGAACTTTATGTACATACCTTTCCGGTTCTTTGCAATTGCACGTGGAGTCCCGCAAGGATCGATTTTAGGCCCTATTCTCTTCCTATTATACGTAAATGACATGCCCTTAGCGATTCGAAACAAAGGAAGAACAGTTCTCTTTGCGGATGATACAAATATTCTTTGTAACAAAGAAACCGTAAATAGTACAATATCAGATTTTCAAATTGGTTCCGTAATAACAAATTAATAGTAAATGAAAAGAAAACTGTTTCAATGCAGTTTTCCACATCAAATAAAAATTCTGTACTCCATTGAAAATGAACGGTGTGCCATTGATGTTAATGTAACAAAATTTTTAGGTCTATCAATTCAATCAAACCTCAAATGGAATGCTCATTAAATGAATTGAACACAAAATTAAGTTCATTATGCCACGCGTTCAGAATTCTTTCAAATTCCGTCAGCCTTCATACAGCTCGTTGTGTATATTTTGCCAATGTTCACTCCCGCCTGAGAAGTGGCATAATATTCTGGGGAAAAACATCTTATAGCTCCAGACTTTCAGATTACAAAAAAGAATTGTACGAATAATAAGCAAATCCAACCCATGTGATTCTTGTAAGTCTCTCTTTATTAATCTAGGAATTTTACCATGTCTCCTGATTTACGAATCAGTAGTTTTTGTCAAAAATGACTTACTTAAGGGCGGGAATATATTTTCAGCAAACGCCGATGTCTATAAGTATAACACACGACGTAGTAATCATATTCACCAAGTGGCAGTATCAACAGCTCACTACAAAAAGTTCACATACAATTCATCTACATTACTCTACAACACTTTGCCAGAAGACATTGAACGATTAAATTCGATAGAAAAGTTCAAGTCCCAAGTAAAATATTTTCTGCTGCATAACTGTTTCTATACAATTCGAGACTATACCGAGCATCAAAAAGAAAGTAGAATTATTTTAACAATGATAGTTAATGTAATTATTTATCATTTGGACTGTATAATTCTAAAGAACCTGTAACAAGTATTGTACCATAGTTTCTGGGTTGATGGTCCCCATCTCGATCAGGTTTTTCGTCCAGTTTCCCTGATCCTTGAGCAAATGCTGAGATGGTCCCTTGTTTTGCTTCTGGACATAAATGTAACTTCATTATTTGGGCACGTCTTCTGAATTTCAGTGGGAAATATAGTTATTCAAATTATCGTTTTTCATATTATCGCCGCAAAAAGTATTATTCTTTCATGAAGAACAAGAAGGTTCAGGGCAGGAATTTATAGCTAATTTACCTTTGAAAATATATTTTATTATATGGGAGCGAATATTTTGTCAACAAAACTGGATAAAACCTCTCTTTTCTGTATTCAAAATTCGACTAAATATGGTTTAGGATAGAGACTACAGAATTATGAAAACGTGCAAAAAATTCACTTCTCCCCATAACTCGTCATATGCAGTTTTTACCTGGTTTTGATGTAAATAAATTAAAAAATAAAATGAATGTAATTTAATTAATTAATTAGCCTGATCATGAGGCAAAAGTGAGTCTCGAGACCTTGCAATTTTCGAACTAAAATAATAGTGTAAAATGCAATAAAATGCGTTTTGATAATGTGTTCATCGAAAATATAGTCAAAGAACATCCTCATTATCCAATTCTTTTCTTGAGACAATTACCCTATGATTTAAAAAAAATCCTCCTTGTTTGATGTTAGTGATTGTAAAGGTTTGCCATTAATCATACAAAACTGGCATTATTAGTACTAGGTATGAACAATTGTTAACAATATTTGAATTATAACAATATTAAAGATACCTCCAGCTTTTATTACCTTAGCTATGTGAAGTTTCACCCATGAATTTGGTTTTTTGAATTTTTGATTAATTAACCCGTCGATGCACCGAAGAAGAATATTACATTTAAACACTTAAGGGGCCTCTGAGGCCCCCTCCTAAATTTACAACACACTGATGGAAAAAGTGAGGTAATTATTAGTAGTATTAATGATAATGGTATTTTATTTCTTCACGTAGTTTACAACAGTAAGACTTTGATTATGATGTAATTTTTATTTGCAATTATTCCAACTAATAAAATATTTAGTGTTCTCCTCAAATATTTCTTTCACATTTTGTACAAACACATTACTCTTTCAGCCCATTTTGTGTGGCCATAAAAAGAACAGGAAATTATATGTAAATAGTAATAAACCAAAATATGTCTTTACATTTGTAATATTTAATTTAAAAAAATTACTAACCTTTCCCGTTTACTTGTGGAAATTCTATTGCTGGCTTCTATAGATACACATTTGTGAATTTCGAAAACATTTAGGCAGTTCAATGTTCTTTTTGGGATTGTTAATCATTGATTTTATGTTTCGTTTAGAAAGTTTTTCAGTGTTTATTTAGAAAAATCCGTCGCCACCAAGTGACATTTTCGTTCTAGTTTTTGGGCATCTTGGTGTAATAGATATTGCATCAGTGCTACAATATCTTTTACATTGTACGAGAGTTGCATTGGTTATCGGCACATTTGAAGTCTTGACGTTACTAGTCATCAACCATCTGATCCATCACATCTACTCCAATCTTTGTTTTATTATATAATAAGACCATTTATGGTTTCATGTTTTCAGGATCAATAAATTGCTGATGGTAATGTATGGACACGTAAATTAATATATTTCCTTTTACTTTGGAAGACAGAAAAAATATTAGTACTAGCAGACACAGTAAAAATGTATTTTATGTTTTCAGTTCATTTGGAATCTCTTTTGTGTTTTGACATTAAATTCTTAGCAGTGTAAGATTTTTTATAACAGGAACTCTGCGAGTAAGGACGTAAAAAAATATACACAGAAATGTATCCTCCATTCCTCAAGGGTTGGGTCCGTTCTTTGACATTTGCAGTCCAATCTTTCGCCAAGGGCTCGTTCTTTTACCTATCAAAGTAAACGCTACTGTTGAATGCAAACCCATTCTCCACATCACAACACCAGAATATTTTTATGCCATATTTATCAGGTTTATTCCTCATATACGTTCTGAAAGATCACCGCCTTTCGTTTGTCATCAAAGTGCATGCACATTTGAATGTCTTCGAAAATACAATATTCATTGTTGCTGTGAAAAACGGATAATTTCTTTTACTCAAAAACAAATCCCTTCGGTATATAAGCAAGCTCTTTTCAATACAATTTTTCACACATATTCACTGAAGTGGGATTAATTTTTGAAGGTCGCTACTTCCCACACAATTTAGACAAGGTATTCACACTTGTGGCAGATACAAAACTAAATTTTGTATTGGAGATCTGTTAACTCAAAAAAGATAGTGTCGAAAAGTGAAAGTATAAAGAAATTTCATTGTCGTAGTCCACTGTCGATTGTGCGATATTTTTTATAAAAATATTTTCAACAACGCCACAGAACAAATAGGGGGTCTTTCAGGCCCCTTAAGTGGAAAGTGCGACTACCTACAGCAAAAACTAAATTTCTAAAAACCGATTAGTTTCCGCCTACTCTCCTTGTAGTATTAGTAACAAAAACGATTGTTTTAAGATGTCAAGAAATATTACTAGCCACAACCAAATCACAACAGAATTACAGCGATGAGAAGATGTCAAGGGGTCTGCGAGGCCCCTTAAGTGACGGGTGAAGTCATTTTAGAGATGACATTTGTGGAGTGTGTAAATTTTGGGGTCTTGATTTTGTCCTTGGGTGTGGATTAACTGTTAATCTGAGGAGGATGAGCAACAATGTGACATAACGCATTGTTGATAATTTTCTTTTCGATGTTTTGACTTAAGTGATCTACAAATCATTTTGAATTTTGTGATTTGTGAAAAACCAAGGAATATTGAGGACATGTTTTAGAAAAATTGTTTTATTGGTGTCTTATGAGAATTAGTTTTGGCAAAGTCACCCAGGTTTGAGAGTGCATATGTACATTTCTGTATGCCAGACTGAATTTATTTAAATATTGAAATGGCTGTTTCAATTGTTATAGGCAACTTTTTATTCCTGACGAGTTATAATTAAAAAATTCTACATCGTGTTTTATTTTCTTGTTTCGATCTAGGCTTGAGTGAGTAGCTATTTAGAGGTATAGTAGGTTCACTGAGCCCTCTAAACGTTACTGTTAAAGAACCACTGTATTCAGAGGCAATGCCACATTGACTTGGAATCTGATTGAAAATATTCACTTAAGATCTCCAAGAAAAGGTCCTCCCAGGATTTGACACTGTCACTGACATTTTCAATTAGATTTGTGAGATCTATTGAAATGTCTTTGACAACATATTTCTAAGTGATTTTTTGAACTATGGTGTGTACTGCATACCAAGTTTTGTGGTTGATGTCTTAAAAATGTATACCTTTCGAACAGTAACAGCCATGCAGAACTAGCATGTGTGTTTCATATGTTTCAGTTCAAAATTGTATCTGGGCTTGTTCTAGTGCTGTTTTATACAGTGTTT